>APFE030957993.1:12980-57407 GCA_000404065.3 Pinus taeda
GCACTAGTCGTGCAGGTCGACAAACTCGTGCTTCCATTAGGTCCACTTCTATTGTCATTGGTGGCATTGGTACTGAGGTTGCAGATCAGGCTGAGGCATCCTCAGACTCTGAACCAGATGATGTCTATGTAGCTCCTGATGATGATCTTGTGTCTAGTAGTGATGATGAACTTGATGATTGATCATGTGTACACTGTAAACTTGTAGTAGGCCAATGGCCTCATAGCTTGCAACATTGTTTTTGGACTTTATAGGCCATTTAGAGCCTCATTTCTTATTTATTTTGCTATTTTGTCGATGATATGTATTGTACTCGGTGCCATTTTGATATATTCACCTTTACATTGTATATAAATGAGCAAACTTTGCATATTTTGTCTCTAATGGCTTGGAATCATGGTTTTACATCTTAAAAATAGTTTTATTTCATTAAAAATTAATTATTTAATGTATTTTTTTAAAACCAGTTCGTTTAGACCAAACCAGTCCCGGTTAGACCGGTTCCAGTCGGTAAACCGGTTCATTAGGTGGACCGGTCCGATCACCGGTTCCGGTTTTAAAAACATTGGTTACAATGAGGCTCGAAGGCCTATTTATTGTTGAGAAACAAGGGAAAACCCTTAACATTCCAAAAACTAACCCTAGAAGATGAAACGCCAAATTGTGAGCCCCGTTTGGAAAAATTGGTACATCAATTTCCCGGGGTCGTAACTTTGGCATACGATCTCCGTTTGACGCGTACAATAGCTCCTTAGAAAGATCTATCCGAGCACTACCACTTTGGGAAGGGTAACATCGCTCCATGGACCCATGTAGCCCCCAGATTTCCCAGAAAACGTCGTTTAGGGCTTCAAAACGACTCCGGAAGTTCAGGACCCGAAAAACTGCTAAAAATAGTAAACTGTGCTACAATTTAGGAAACTGAAAAAACTGAAAGAGACAGTTTGTGGGGGTCCAAATGGATAGGTGGGTGGCCACACATCCACCTGGATCATTCCTCCCCCCTTAGGAAGCAATGGTCCCCATTGCGTTGAGTTCCTCCCTGAGATGAGGAAGCTTTTGCTGAGCTGGGTCTCTGGTGAGCTGTTTTGCAATCTCTGATGTGTCCAGAAATGGTGGGAAGCATGGTCGACGACGGTCCACATTGAACACTCGGTGCAAGTGAAATAATGGAGGAATGTTGTGCTTCAAAGCATTGTTGCCTGTAGCTTTGGTACTTGTGTAAGGACCATGTCAGAGTGGTCTGAGTTTCTGATGGGTTCTGGTAAGGCGTTCTCTCTGCAGATGTAACCAAACTTTGTTGCCCACCTGAAACTTGTGTGGTACCCTTGTGGGTGAGGAGAAGTTGTTCCTGTGTTCTGTCATGACCGTATCCCTTTGTTGCTGCTGCTGCGTGGAGGAACCCTTTGCGGGGGTCATGGATGTAGCAATAATCTTCACCTTACTTTGGGAGCAAACTAGATAGAAAATGAATTTCCTAGTTTGGGAGATGAGCTTGTTGCATTTCTTGGTAGTGATCAAAGAGGTGGCGGTAGGTGGGGCTACCTCTGGTAGCTTGTATAATGAATTATCCAAAGAAATAATGACAGCGCAAGGCCTTGACTCATACACAGCATGTCGCCTCCACAAGTATGGCTGGCCTAACAGTACATCGCAAACATCCAGAGGTGTAACATCACACAATACCTCGTCTGTGAGGGGCTTGATGCTGTAGGGAAGGCGACACTGTTGGCGAACTTTGAGATCTCGTCCTTCGTGAAGCCAGTCGATACTATACGGCTGCGGGTGTGGTGTAGTCGGTAGGTCCAACCGCTTCACGACCTCTGCTGAAATGAGGTTCTTTTGGCTGCCACTGTCGACAATAAATTGCAGCGGCGAACCCTTCACCCACATTTGTGAGTGGAAAGATGCTCCCCCTCCTCTGTTTGAGTTCATTCTTCTGGATCTTGGCGGTGGCAACAGTGGCGCTGGGCTCCGCATCAATGATCTGCTTCCCTTTGCCATTCCCCTTGTCGGGTTTTGGCTTAGGGTCGGAACATGCATCCGATTCGGAAACCTTCAACTCGGCCACCAACGACTGCTTGGTTCGACACTTGTGTTATGAGTGGGACTCTTGTGGAACTCACACCACTTTCCTGTGTCCTTCTTTGGCTTCGTGTTGTTGTTCTTTTCTTGTGGCTTCGACGGGTTGTCTTGGGTCACCCCGCCTTGGGTTTTGTCCTTTGGGCTTCGGATTTGTAGATCCAAAGTCTCTCTTCCTCTGTTTGAACTTTTGCTTGATTTTGACAGCGTATTGGTACCTCGTGCCGAGCGAGGAGATGTTCAGGAACTCCATCTCTTCCTGGATGTATTTGTGTAGGCAGCCGCGGTATTTGAGTACCAAATGCAGATCAGAATCTTTGATACCCAATTGTGTGCGAAGGGTATGAAAAATGTTGGTGAACTCTGGCACATCTTGGTCCCTTCACTGCTGCAGCGTGTTCCACTTTATCTATTTGTCCTCATAGCTTTTGATAGGGTAGTACTGCTCCTTGACGGCATCCTGGAATGAATCCCAAGTGGGTGCGGTTGAAAATAATGAGCCTGTGCTTTCATTCTTCTGCTCGCAGTAGGTTTCCCACCAGTCCTTGACGTCGGGGGCTACTTTGAGAAGAGTGAAAACAATTTTTTCCTGACTCGAAAATTCATGAACAGAAAGATATCCTTCTAGCAGATTTAGCCATTTATCTACGACATCTGCATCTATTTGACCCTCAAAGATGGGGATTTCAAAATTAACTTGTACCTTAAACAATGTGGCGTTTCCAGAGTAGCTGTTGGAAGCCGATGCGTCGCCTCTGAAGGATCTACGCAGAGCTGTCCATCATCGCGTTCCTTTGTCGTTCGAGGGCTTCTTCGAGCAAGATTTTGATAGGAACCCTTCACCCACATCTGTGAGTGGAAAAGACGCTCCCCCTCCTCTGGATCTTCGAGTTCATTCTTCTAGACCTTGGCGGTGGCAACAGTGGCGCTGGGCTCCGCACCAATGATCTGCTTCCCTTGGCCATTCCCCTTGTCGGGTTTTGGCTTAGGGTCGGAACATGCATCTGATTCGGAAGCCTTCAACTCGGCCACCAACGACTGCTTGGTCCGACACTCACTTGTGTTATGAGTGGGACTCTTGTGAAACTCACACCACTTTCCTGTGTCCTTCTTTGGCTTCGTGGTGTTGTTCTTTTCTTGTGGCTTCGACGGGTTGTCTTGGGTCACCCCGCCTTGGGTTTGTCTTTTGGGCTTCGGATTTGTAGATCCAAAGTCTCGCTTCCTCTGTTTGAACTTTTGCTTGATTATGACAGCGTATCGGTACCTCGTGCCGAGCGAGGAGATGTTCAGGAACTCCATCTCTTCTTGGATGTATCTGTGTAGGCAGCCGCGGTATTTGAGTACCAAATGCAGATCAGAATCTTTGATACCCAACTGTGCGAAGGGTATGAAAAATGTTGGTGAACTCTGGCACATCTTGGTCCCTTCACTGCCGCAGCGTGTTCCACTTTATCTATTTGTCCTCATAGCTTTTGACAGGGTAGTACTGCTCCTTGACAGCATCCCGGAATGAATCCCAACTGGGTGTGGCCGAAAATAATGAGCCTGTGCTTTCATTCTTCTGCTCGCAGTACGTTTCCCACCAGTCCTTGACGTCGGGGGTTGCTTTGAGAAGAGTGAAAACAATCTTTTCCTGACTCGAAAATTCATGAATAGAAAAATATCCTTCTAGCAGATTTAGCCATTTATCTACAACATCTGCATCTATTTGACCCTCGAAGATGGGGATTTCAAAATTAACTTGTACCTTAAACGGTGTGGCGTTTCCAGAGTAGCTGTTGGAAGCCGATGCGTCGCCTCTGAAGGATCTGCGCAAAGCTGTCCATCATCGCGTTCCTTTGTCATTCGAGGGCTTCTTCGAGCAAGATTTTGATAGGATTTCCTGCCCCCTCGTCTTTCTTCTCATCCGCCATGGGAAGTCGTAGAGATTTGCGGGGCTGGTCTTGCAAAGGTTCGACCAGTTCAAGCCCTAACTCCTTATATCCCGACCTCGTTGGGGACATGCAATGAAAAACAGAGAAAAAGCAGACCGCTCTGATACCACTGATCCGGATTTAAACAAGAATGCAACAAATTACAGAGATAACCATATACATAAAAATGCAGCGGAAATAATACTTCATTTCATTAATGGAAAATATTGAAATATGCTTACAACTAGAAATGGAAATAAACCAGCTAGGGCGATGGTAGCTTATCTCTGAGAAGAGATGTGGAGGCTACATGCCTCTGAACTGTTCTAAAAACTGTGTTACATTGAGGCTCGAAGGCCTATTTATTGTTGAGAAACAATGGAAAACCCTTCACATTCCAAAACCTAACCCTAGAAGATGAAATGCCAAATTGTGGGCCCCGTTTTGGGTAAATTGGTACATCAATTTCCCGGGGTCGTAACCTTGGCATACGATCTCCGTTTGACGTGTATGATAGCTCATTAGAAAGATCTATCTGAGAACTACCACTTTGGGAAGGGAAACATCGGTCCATGGATCCATGTTGCCCCCAAATTTCCCAAAAAACATCGTTTAGGGCCTCAAAACGGCTCCGGAAGTTCAGGACCTGAAAACTGCTAAAAATAGTAAACTATGCTACAATTTAGGAAACTGAAAAAAGCTGAAAGAGACAATTGTGGGGGTCCAAATGGGATAGGTTGGTGGCCACGAACATCCACCTGGATCATGCATTGTGTTCTAGCTCTTGAATAAGTATGTGGCTAAAGTTCAAGAGTCTTGTGACACTATAGCTCTTGGTTAGTCCTGTGTTCATCTTCTCTATGCTTGGTTGTAACTTTAGGCTAATGAAGTCTTGATGAAAAATATGATTCATTAGAATCTCTGGTTAAACCATGAACCTGTGTGCAAACTGGGAAACCCCATGGTTATACTGAGTCTTCTTCTCTGTGTGTTCAAGCTTATCCAACCAGGAGAAATGGACAAGGGGAAAATCTAAATAAGCAAACCTAAATAAGAGGTCTTACATGCTTCTCTAAAGGACCAACCTCTCTTCTCTCAATAAGTTGAGATCCCTCTTCTGTCCCAAAAATAAATAAGTGCCAATCCATAGTCCTCTTAATACAAAGGCGAAAGAAGAGAAAGGCTTACTACGTAGAGAGGTGAAGCAAACAAATATATCGGGGTACTAACTAGGCTCGTTGGCAATGGAGAATGCTTGTGTTCCTATGTGACTCCACTGGGGTACTATCCAGGTCTGCTGGTAGTAGAGCAACACTAGAGATGAAAACTTATGCTTTGCAAATCTTAAGCTCCTGAGCCGAACTACCCTCCCTTATTTTGAAACACTGTCACCTGGCTGAATCTTTTACTGTGTTCGACTGAGTTTGCACAAGGTGAACCATATCTATCCATGGGGTAAGTGGGAAAGCTAAAGTGACTTGCACAATGAATCAATACTCCCTGAACGGCCAAGGCTCTATGCTGAAAATGAACAAAAACAGAGAAGATGGTATTCAACCAGTGTGTCACCAAGTGTTGTAGCGGTTGCAACACCCTCCAAAATATAGGCCTACATCCTAATTTTGGGGCCTTCCTTTGTTTTTCTACTGATAGTTGCAAACAATTGAGCTCATTCCATGAGACCTTGTAGATTCCTTACACCCTTCTGCTTGTCTAACCAATGGTCGTCTTTTGGCATATTTATTGGTTTGTCATGCTTGTGATATTGTTTTGGAGATTTTGAAGGTTGTTCTTTGTGTGCGTGAGTTGTCTTTGCTCTTTGAAGATAGGTCGTACTCACACAAAAAGTTGTAAGCATTGTCATGTAAGTGTCTTCATGGTCATTTGAAGTTCTATCCCAAGTATCACACTTGTCACTCTTAACCTTAATATAGTCTCACTGAGAACATGTTTATGTTTTTCATTTGTGGTGTCTAGTTAACGAGCCATGCTAAGTGTCATGCTAAGTGTATGATCACAATGTCACATCTACAAAGTTCACTTGCTCTTGCACTTAGCCATTTTTCCTAGAAATCTATCGACCGGAAAAAACCATTCAACTGGACCTTGACTGAGCTGCACTATACAGTCTTAGCTCTCAGTGACCCTGATCTACTACCTAGAACTGCACAATGATTGAGGCTATCCTCCGGGGAAGCTACACTGTGCAATCCTGGAAGTGAGCAGGTAGTGTATCTCCCAGAATTGCGCAGAACTTGTCTCCAAGCCTGATCCAATCTACGCTTCCTACAAGATCAATTATCAAGCCTCCCTCTGATTTATCAGAAATATGCACTATACTTTGACCCAAGGCTACACTTCTCTCTAGAATTGTGCAAACATGCGTAAGTACCTTCTAGGCACTGCCACAGAAACTTCACAGTCATGTTGAGTCAGGCCTCTTGCTAGATTGCTCTACATTGTCCTTTAAAATTGAGCAGTTCTGATTGGTACACCTTCTGCTGCCCTGCTCTAAACTGTTTCTAGAAACTGTGCAGTGATGCCTGTCTCACACTATCTCTCAAAAATGCGTAGTTGTGACTAGTAGCTTCTTGTAGCTTGACATGCCCTGCTTTGGAAAATTGCGTAGAATTTCCTACCAGTGCCCCCTGCTACCCCACTTTGTCTCCCTTTGAAAAATGGCACAAATCCCCAAGTGGACCCTGATTGACCCACTCAATGCTCATCCTGAAAATTATGCAGAATTTTCTAGCAGTTCCCTCAGACAGCCCGCCTTGTTTTCCTCTCAAGAATTTCACAGTTCTTTTGAGCTAGGTTCCACCTTGTAGCTGTCACTGTTGTCCTTGATTGTGCAATTTTTCTTCCCAGTGACATCTGCGTAGTTTTTCCTGATAGTAATCCAGAGCTCCTCATCCTAACCTGAGCTATGCTCTGCGTAGTTTTAGTGTCTTGTCCTCCCTCCTGGTCACCTGGACCTAAAACCGAAAACACTGCATCATGCTAGATTAGGAGATTTTTGGATTTTATGTTGTCTCGTCATGAGTGAATTGCAGGAACATGTACACTGATGGAACATGGTGTGATGATGAATGGGATGAGAAGGAGTGCATGCTAGAATAATTTCTCGTAGTTGAACGAATGAACAAAGCACATCGAACATCAATCGAAAGGGATACATGTACTGAACCATCAATCAAAGACGATGACCATTGAAGGCCCCACAACACTTTGCCATGTAGAGGTGAAGACACAACACACTGAGAGCACATCCATCACTCAGCAACATAGCAGCTTGACGTGGACACCACAATCATCTAGTACATGTCAGCAATGTCATGTCGAGTTGTGTCATGATTTGTCTCAACCAAATCACTACTATGGGCCATACTTGTTGTAATAAAATGTAATGTAATGTGAAAGTCCAAGAGACGCACATATGAAGTTGAAGAGTCACATCAGTTGAAAATTCATAGGAAGTTGAATGGTCATGAGGGAAGTATAAGAGTCACAAGGGTCAAACATCACCTTTGGCTATATATACCCCCTCATTGTAGTTTTTTCTTTGAGGATCGAGGAGTGGCTCCAATGCCCCACTACTAGGGCTAGTGATGTATGGTGTATAGATGTTTCTTGGAACTTTTGATTAATTCAAATCATGTCTTAGGCCAACATGTTTTCATGCATGTTTTTTATCCGTTTGTAACACTATTCTTTAAACGTTTGTTTTGCATGTTTCCTTAACCTGTACTAAGATAGTTAAACTACTTCGGTTATTTTAGTAGTTACATTGTTCAAGATGTGTTGTATTTCTTATCACTGCTATCTCGTCAGAATGGAATACTCCATAGGACATTAGACAAACCGTTCTATGTTTTCTTGGTTATAACAACCATCACCCCCATGTGGACTACTTTGGTGGATGGTGTACGTGTTTTCCCTTACACTTTGTTTTTAACAACTGCCACACCCGCTATGGGCTATTCTTCTAGATGTTGGATAGACTCGTGTTGTTTTCGTGCATGTCTTTCCCTGGGTGGTACTACTACCTCTCATCTAGAGGCTCAATTTCACCCTCTCCCTTACAGTAAGATAACCCAGACACAAAGTTACATTATGCACTCACCAGGAATACTCACATCGCATTCTTGAAGTTACAAGCATAACACTCTCATGTGTTGAACAACAAGAGCTAAGGAAAATATCTAGGATAATGGAATGTGGTCCATCGTACCAGATGGGACTCCTACACCAAATGGTGTGAGGTCTAGTTGGAACTTCATATTGATGAGATCCCCTGAATGTTGGTGGGTCCAACACCATCAATAGATCTATAACATGGAAACAAAGAATGATCTTAACGATTGTCAAATCCTTCAATCTGACATATCTTCTCCATCATTCATCGAAAAGTTAAACTTGCACAACAACATGGATCATGGCCAATCTATCAATATTTCTTATAATATCAATTTTTCTTTGGTTAATATTTCTTGTCAAAGTTTCCACAATCCCATTGCAAATTCACTTGAAGAATCCTATCGATTAGGAACCATGTCTCATGGCCTATTCCTTCATATATTTAATCGATTCTTGTATGACTATGAACCTGGTAAATGTTATTGTTGTTAAGTATTATGTTCGATAGATTAGTCAAGTGTGTTACATAATTTTTCTTGCATTGTTTGTTTCTACTTGTCAGTGCAGGTGTCTCAATCATTTATCTATTTCACTACACTATGTCTCACTTTGATTTTACACGCACATATCTATTGACTCAAAAGTTGGGAAAATCCTCTATGGTTTCATAAGAAGGTCCATTTCACTTAACCTGACCTTGTAATTTATAGATTAGGTTAGGATAGGGTGCATTTAGTTAGATGTATTTCATTTTTGTTTTGTGTTTTCATTGTCCACCCTTTCTTTTTTTGGTTATGGTTGTCTTTGCATAAAGATGGTTTTGAGTTTCAAGATGATGTGACTAATATTTTGTGAAAGGAAAGTTGTGGTAACATGCAACCCTTGGCTTGTCTCACCCAATTCTGTGATTTGGTTTACATATTTTTAACGTCCATGATTTTGGATGGAAAGTACGATCCTTCAACTAGAAAACCATAGACAAAACCGTGATGGGCATATCTATTTAGGATTATTGTTCTTTACTTGTTTATGTTGATTAATAATTTTTCTCTCGCCTATCTATTTGAGTTGAGAAATATAAGGGGAAAATCTTTAGCTAGTTAACTATTAAAGGTTTATAAACTTATCTCTAAAGGAGCAACCTGCTTTTCTCTCAATAAGTTGGCATCCCTCTTCGACCCCATTTAAAAACCATAAGTGTCTAATAATAGTTCTATTAAATAAGGAAATAAAGGGTGAGAGAAGAGAAAGGATTCCTGCATAGGGAGGTGAAGCAAGCGACTTCATCGGGGTATTGTCTGGGCTCACTGGCAATGAAGCAACACTTTTGTTCCTGAAGTGACTCTGTTGGGGTACTGTCTAGGCCTAATGGTAGTGGAGCAACACCAGAGATGTAAAATAATACTCTAATTAGTTTTTACCCATGGTTCTAAATTACCTTTATTCTCATCAAAATTATTTGGCTTTCATTATGTTGTGTTATGCCGAGTAATGGAATGGGGAAGACAATATCTTTAACTCAGTAAATGGGGAACTGAGATATAACTGATTGATCAATACTTTTTGGAAAATTGAGACTTCATGCATGAATGAAGCCAAAAAAGAGAAGCTAGGGTTCTCCCAATGTGTCGCTACGTGCTTTCACTATGACAATGACCCTCCAAATTTTTTCCTAACTCAATTTTAGAGCATACGTAAAACCTCCTTCCAAGATATCTAGTGTCACCATGCTGTTTTCTTGACTATCCTTGTATTTTATCTAAGTGCAAAATTTTTCTAAGTCATGTAATATAAGTGTTGTCACATTATGTTTAAGAGCGCTTGTGTTTTCTTATCCAAAGGTAGGTGAAGGCATATCTTTTATTGACATAGAAACTTGTCTTGTTCGCCATGCAACACACACACAAAATCAAGAAAAAATGTATTTTATTTGACAAAAACACACTTCAAGATGACAAAGAGTTGCACTCTAGTTGAGATCACTCCTTCAAGCTAAACCACTAGCACCCTAGTGGAGTGCACTCCTTCATGCTCAGTGAATTTTTCCTCCACTTGAGCACACTCGTCCAACACAAATGCTTGCACCCTATTTAACTCATACATGTGCTTTCTTGTTGCATGTGGGCACACTCTTAGGAAATTGGAGCCCACTTATCTTTTGTCAACTAACTCATCCATCCATCGAAAAGTGAAAAGCATGCATGGAATGGATTTTCATCTAATCTCTTTATAATCAACCCTATTAATCATTCTTTTTCATAATCACTCTCATTTTACTGAGTGCACATATTTGGATCAAGGAACTCTTTGTTGATCTTTATTCCATGTAATTTTTTCATGTCAATTCTATTGCTTTCCTTTGATGTTTTTGTTTTCAATCTTGCTTTCCTTGCTGTCATTTCACTTCTTTTCAGTTTCTTTATTGGCATTTTATCTCATTCTTTCTTCCACAAGTGTAAAAATTGTTGTCGCAGGTTGTGACTCTTCATATTCTAATCATGATTGTGACAAGATCTATAAGAACTTATAATCCTTGTTCTCAATATATCTATCATTCTATCATTGTCCTTGAGCCATTCCAAGACATATCACACTTCTGGAATAAAAGGTCTAGTTGTCAAAGAAAATTTCTGCTAGAAAGACAAGTTTTCCTTAAGAACACACTCCTTCGGAATCAATAAATGTTCCCTACTGAAGTGCATGAGTGCACCCTAAACCCATGAGTGTTTTAAGCTTCATCTCCTCAGCATGCACCCTTGTGCGCTCCTTATCCTCCTAAGTGTATGAGCGCACCTTGAAGTCCTAAAGCCCGACCCCTTCGTCCCTTCAGAGTGCGCCCTTGTGCCCTCTTAGTCTCTTTGAGCACATGAGTGCACCTTGAACTCATGAATGATATTACTTCATGCTTCAACAATGCACCTTGCCCCCTTGATGATCTCTCTCTCTGTTGCTTGAGCGCGCATACCTTGAAGCCTCGAGTGATACTCAAACTTCCCTTCGTGCTCTGAAAATGTTCCCTCCCTGTTTTAATGTAGATTTATTTATTGTACAAGTAACCATGTCCCATTATTGATAGGCTTATACTCTCAGCTATATTTGATGGATATTTTAATATGATATGCTAAGTGATTGCTTGTGCTATATATAAGATTTCATAAAGATATTTGTTGCCATGAGTGTGCTTCCACATACAAGTGTTCTAGCTACTAGTCTTATTACTCTTTCATCATCTGTTGGTACGATTCCCCCAACTACACATCAATTGGCCTTGAAAGAAGCTTCAGAAGCAAGCACTAGAAAAACAGTAGAAGTTATAAAGCCTACCATTCCTATTCTCACAGATACACAATGCTTTCTAGACAAATCTATTGATGTCACATGGAAAGATATCAAAATATTTGGAAGATTTGGAAGTATAAATTAACATTAAACTGTCTAGTATACACAAGATGGCATGCAGGTTCCCATTCATAATTTGTGCAGAGTTAATTGAATGGATTCTAACACACATGGATGATTAAGATCTAATGCTTTGAAGTGAATGTGGTGGTCAAATTCCCACCTATAATGGAGAAGACATGCAAACTTATTATAATATGCTAAAGCCCACATAATATGCCAACAATAACTTCTGCAATAGATGGCCTGATCAAGACACAAGTGACATCTCAAATCTCGGTGCCGAGAGCCTGCCAAATTTTGACATCACCCATTTGCAGTTTACCCGACTAGGATTATCAAGGATGTGTATCATAATCTTATTTCCATGTGTTGTAGGTTTCATGGGTGGAAGAATGCTGAAGTATTTGAAGAGAATTGGATATTTATGCTCAACATGGTTGTTACGCATGGAAAAATATTCAATTGGGTAGATATAAATTCTTTTTAATTGCAATATCATGTTGGGTAGGCTAAAGCATCTCTAAAGACAAAACATGCACCAAAGTTTTATATGTTTGCATTTATGTTGGATGGGATATGTGCACGATATGCATTCCTAGGGATATATTGGAACTACACCCCACAAGATAAGTTCCCAGTTTACTTCCATTATAGGGTGGACCCTCCTTACATGACTGACCAGGTGAAGAAGTCATTGCATGATATCATAGATTGGTTTGCTGCACTAGAAGGTACATCTATCAAATGCTTTGAATGTAATATTTCTCCTCATATCGTGTCACGATATGTGACTAACAAGGCGGTCCTACAATAAGTGGCTTATCAATTTAATAAAGTGTTGTTCGGAGTTCTTCATAGAAAAATCCCCTTAGCCCACTTTCCCTTTGAGGATTAGAATATGTGAGCTAAAAAGCCACAAGGTGGCAAAATCTGAAATATAAGAGTTGGACAACTTGCACTTTGTAGTCAAGGACTTTTATGGGTATGAATCCAGAAGAGTGTGCACAAAACACTATGATAGGATTGGTTTCAATTGGGGATATTCACAAATGAATACTGCAGAAGATGAAAAGGAGAAGAAATTGTACCATGCACTTAGAAAGACACATCCAAGAATTGAAGACAATTCCCCCCAAGTTCCACTAGCTCAAGATGTATAGATACAAGAGGCACCATAGGCAACAACTCAAGTAAATATTGCATCACCCAGGAAAAGGATCAAGCATGATCCCACAATAGATAGTAGAAGGAAATGTAAAGTTGATCCATTGAATAAGGGATCTACTCAAGCTAAACAAGAAAAGAGGGAATTAGAGGTAAATATGCAATAAGAGTAAGAGGCAAAGAGGAAGCAAGATGAATTTATCAAAAATCAAGAAGAAGAAGAAGAGAGACGGAGGAAGTTACAGAAGAGGAAGAAGCACAAAGGCTGGAGGAAGAACATATGACTTAGGAAATAGAAAAATAATTAGAGGAAGTTGATTCCATCCAACCCATAGTTGATGAACTAGGTTCTCTAGTAGAACCTCCTCCGATAGGTGTCCATCTCCAATTTGATGAGATGGGAATTACACATCTGCCAAAAGACATAATCATGGATGTATGTAATGTCACATTTGATCAACCGAAGAAAAGGATTGTGCAATAAAGGCGAAGATAATTCCCAAATGATCCTTAGAATCTATTCTTTATATCCAAAGAAAAAGTGATAACAACAAATACTAGGAGGAATCCTCGAGAAATCATGGCGGCTAATGTTTCTTTTGCTACAGCAACACAAGATAACTCAAAGTATCTGTTGATTTAGAATGAATGATTAAGAAAAGAGTTTGTTGCAGTAAAGCAACAAGAAAAACATCTCATTGTAGAAAACCAATGACTATGTTCCCATAACTTTAACACAATAAAATGACAGTTAGCCATACAGGATGAGTTGGGGCTAATGGAGGATACCATGGCATAATTGTATGATGAAATGATACTTCTACCTGAAGTAGTAGCACCCCTTGTTGGTATACATAAGAAAGTGAAAGAATTTTTAAACACCTAAAGGTGGAAAATAGAGTTGTTGATCAACTCTAGGAATGGGTTTCCAAATATCCAGATGTTATGCAATAGTTGGTTAGAAAGGACACGATTGTTGTTGAAATAAACAAAGTACAACTGAGACTCCATCATCAGAATTATATCCTTCTTGGAGAAAAATTAGCTAACACTATTTCCTCTTATAGTCGATTGCACAATGGTTTAAATTCTCTAGCACAAAAACATGGGATGCCTTTAGTGGGATCACTTGGAGAGATAAGAGGCAGGGAAATCATCTTATAGGAAGTGAGCAAGTGAGGCTGTGTTCCCTAGAGCTTGAAAATTTCCTGCCAAAATTTGATGTTGAAAGCAGGGTATCGATCAAACACAATGGAAGTAGGCATGCCATGTAGTTTGGGGATTTGGTCCATGAAAACTCGAGCCACCAATGTTGGGGTAAATGGGTGTGGTAGAGCGCAAAAAATGAGCATATTTGGAAATTCTGTCAACAACCACCATTATGACTATTTTGGTGCCTGACTTTGGGAGACATGTAATGAAATCCATGGAAACATCCATCAGAATGGAGCAGGGACTGGAAATGGTTGTAAGGTTCCCGGTAGCTAATAATTTCCCCTTTTTTGTGATGGAATACAACACATTCAACTACAAAATTAAGAATTTCCTTATTCATGTAGGTCCAAAAGAAAGAGTGGTGTGCTCGTGAATAAGTATTCTGAAAGCCTAAATGTCCTATAATTGGGGAGGAGTGCAACTCTTCTAATATGAGGGTTTTGAGGGTGGAGGTTCTTAGTGTTAGTGTCTTCACACTGCCATCAGTGATCAAAATATGCTCTTTTGCATTTCATAGTAGGAGTTCCATACTGATGAGTTTGCATTCCATTAGGTCATGGATTCACTGATGGTAGGGTTTTCTTCAAATTTTTCCCTCATGATCTGTACTTGCGGATCCTCTTTCATATATTTCAGTCATGGCTCATGTTCACTTTGAAATTTGTTTCATTAGGTCTTAGGGTTTGGTATCATTAGGTTTTAGGGTCCCACCATGGTCAAATCCAATAATTACATGCCAATAATGATCAAAAAGGACATGAGGAGGCCAATAATGATTGGTAAAGCCATAATTTATCATTTTGAAAGCCTAATGTAGTTCTTACCTGAAAACTTGTTTTGAGGTGAAAACAAAGTATTTTGTTTTTATCTTCATTTATGATGTAATTTTATCTTTTCATATGTAATATTGGTTCCCAGTTGTTCCTAAGCATCCTACCACTGCAAAAATCAAGTCATCTTGAGCACCAATCCACCTGCAAGAGCAAAAGAAAACAAGCATGAAAAATAGAGTATTAAAAAGGACAAATAAACATTAGAAAGGTGGGTTTTTCAAAAGAAAAAATCAAACAGAGTTCATATAAAACCCTCCCATCCTAATTTCAAAATCATTATGCCATTTTTTCAAATGCCAAAGGAGAGAAAAACATCAAATGAGCAAGTGTTTATGAGGAAGGAAGTCGGGAGCTGTGCTTAGAGGGAAAAACGATGTGTTTCTATATTTTTTAGCCTGGTGTCACGCTTAGAGAGAAGGGCACTGTGCTTAGAGCCAAGTGATGCGCTTATGGGTTTTTTTCTCAGTTCAAAATATAATGGTTGCTGCGCTTAGAGGGTGGTGTTGCGCACCTGGGTAGTGGCGTCGTGCTTAGGCCAGCTAACCAAAAAATGCCCCCAAACTTCAAATTTATGTAAAATCTCCTCAATTCCACACTTGGCAAGTAAGTATTATTCCTCTCCTTGCGATTTAGTTTGCATATGTAAATATTTTCATAAGTTTCCACTCTCTATATAAAACCCTAACTTTCACTATAAAACCCTAGTTCTTTGGTTTTCCCCACCACTCACCTCATAACTAAAGCCTTATTCCCACCACTGTTATCACATTCTACCACTCATTTATCACTCCCTAACCCCCTCCTTCTTATGTTTTCCCATAAATTCACTCACAACCATTCCTCCAAGCCATTGCACATACCATTCATCCCATACATTGTCAAAACTGTACAAACTAAGAGAGTTAACTAAAACATGGACAGAGGAAGTGATTTTGAATATGGTGATGAGACAGCTAGTGATAGTTCTGTGGAGAGACATAGGCAGAGAAAGCCTCACTAGGAAGGAAAAATCATAAGAAGAGCCCGCCAGTTTAAGATAATTGCAAGCTTTCCCACTTGCAGTCTCTTATTTCAGACACCATGGATGTTTTGAATTCTGTGAACTAGTGGAAAGAGCTCAATTTCATCATGATTTGGCTAGACTTTTTGTGGCTGGAGTAACCTTCACAATATCGCCAGTTATCATTTCAGAGGCCACTAGAATTCCTAATGTTGGTGAGAAATGGTACAATGCTCAGGACCTTGATGAGCATTACTATGAGCCTTACATCAAGCCTTAGTACAGAAACCAGGTGAAGAGGATTTTCCCCTTTAAATTTTTGGAGAACAGGTATGTTCCTTTGATGAGGATTATCATCAAATATTTCACTTGTGAAGGCAGATTCTCTCGGTTTTATGCTTACCATATCAGACTCCTCATGCACATCATCAGGGTAAAGATGATGAATCTCCCATATTTCTTGTTTAGAAACATTGAAAAAATAGATTACCTTGTGCAGAAGAAGCCATACCCTCAGCAATTGAGCAACATCTATCATTACTCTTTGATCAAAATCATTGTTCTTAACCATCTCAGTCTTCTTAAAATTCCTTGGGAGACTTTCATTGCTCATGAGATGTTCTGAGGTCCACAGATCCCTTAACCAATGCATCAAGAAAAAGGTGGGCCTTCTAGCCATGGGGAAACAAGGGAAGAGACTGCTGAGGTGCTAGTGTACTTGACATATCAGAGAAGCACAAGGAGACTTCTTGTAGCTACTAGGAAAGTGTTTGCTCCACGAGATGTGGAATCTCTAAGTTGGCTTGAAATTTTGCATTTCTCGATGACTAACTCACTCACTTGCTTATGGAAGAACCTTTTATTCTTCAAATGCTCCTGCTTAAGGCTATATGGATCTTACGATGTTCTTGGGCGAGCTTTATTTCGGGGTTCTGGCCATCTAACAAGGCTTCTGGGCAGGGGGCACCAATCTTAACAAGGCTGCCTTCATCATTAATCCACAGGCAAATGTTATCTCCACCCAAGTGTGGAAGGGCTTGCCTTCTACGTCGACAAAATAGGTATAGGTTTAGCAGTTGAGCAAAGGAAAGGAAAAAGTGTAGGAGGAGAACCTTGGTGATGAGGAGGAAAGATATTTTGACTTGATTTAGTATGAGGAGCTGAAGCAGCACTATACTTATCATGGAGTTAATATCATTGACATGGAGGCTCAGGATGAAGAAACTATCAAAGACATTATCATATAGGAAAGGGAAGCTCAAATACAAGCTTTGGAAAACAAATTAGAGAGAGCCAAGTTCATCATCAAATACTTGGAACAATAAAAAAAACAGTTGAGTGACAAGCAAGTCCTCATGGAACTGGAAATGATCAAAGCAAATAGGCAAATTGCCAAAGAGGCTCATGTCACATTGACTCCTATTGAATAGGAGATTGAAAACAATAAGGAAAATTGGCTTGAGAGAGTCAACATACACCTAGAAGGGCTCATTGAGAAGGCCAATAGGGATAAGAAATTTTTCCGACACATGGCATACCATTAGATGACCTCCAACAGAATTTGTAACATGAGGATTAGAAAATTAAAGGCTAGGCTAAGGAGAGCTTTGGAAGGCCAAAAAGGAGCAAGATAGATTGAAGATGTTGGCTGAAGCCTCCCTAGCCCATCAAAGCAGTTGATGGTGGTGTTCCATGCCAAATTTGGGCAAATTTTGAGAATTTTTTGTATTTTTGAAATTTTGAAATTCACAACACAGAAAATTTGTCTAGAAGTGCAAGGCCACTGGCATTGCGCTTTTTCTTGGGGCATCCATTGGAGAAAAAGTTGACATTTTTGGGTTCAAAATGATGAGGACATGCACCTTGGAAATTTTCATAAGTTTTAGAGCAGATCTCGTTCACCTAAAAGTCCAAAAACTACCAAAAAATGACCTTTCTGTCTCTTTTTAGATACACAGGAGAAATCTTGGGAGATTCAAGTTTTGAGGCGGAAAATGAGCTCCAAATCTAGAAATTATAGGTTTTCAAGAAACTATATTTGAATACCTTTCCAATGAGCTATCATGAGATCAATTTGGCTAATGGTAAGGCGTCCAAAATCAGGTGGAAAGAGGCACTACGCTTAGGACCAGTGACATTGCACTTAGGGCCATGTTGCTCAGGAGGCCAAAATTCGCTTGTTTTGACTATGCATTTGATTTATCTCTCCTCATTGATGAATTCACTGATGTAATTGATGACATGGCATGTAAATGTAATGGTAAAACAGTGTTAGGGGGTAGAGTCATTAGTTAGAGGTGGTTTTGACGGAAATGAATTAGTTTCCCCTCTTTTAGAGGCAAGTTGTTTGACTGCCTATATTCTAGTTCTTTGTTGGGAAATGGTTGAAAATAGCTCCTCTTCTCATAGTTTCGACCCCCGATGGTTAGGATGAGTGATTTCAATGTCTATTTCATTTTCTTTCTCATTTGCAAGGGTTGGATTCAACTGGATGCTCATGTACTGAATACTTATCATTTTGTAGCAGTTGTGGCAGGAAACTAATAAAGTTGCAGCTATATTTATGGGACACCTATGGTATGGCCTTTAGCATGTGTTTCTTCTTCTGTTAATATGTTCTCATGTTATTTATGTATGCATGTTTCATATAATTACTTATGATTATTTGTTTTCAAGTCAGATAGGTGGAAAACATTAGGTTTTAATGCTCTGCCTTGGGAAAATACCAGTATTTCATGTTTTCTTTTGTTTAGGAAGGATTTTTGACTTCCTCAGGCCCTTCTTAGCTCTTCACCATTCTGGCCTTTCACCCCATCAAGATTTAAGGTGTTGAAGATCATACCTACCTTGTTCCATAGAATCCCCTGCAATTTTGACTTAGTTTCCAAGACCCAAATTGCCCAGCTCCTCCTGATCTGGCAAAAACACCAACAAATTCAATCAAAACCCATGAGCTACTATACCTATCATAAATCATGTCACTGATCTAGTCATCTTGTCTGAGATTCATAAGGAGAGAGCCCTCTCCCGGCCTAGTAGGACTAGCTACCAGGTTAAGCTTGGTTTGTGGTTACCCCTCCATTCACCCTGAGGTCAATCTAGGAGATAACAGAGGTCAGGGATAACACTACCCGATCCTTATAGTGAAGAACCTAATCCTTCCAAGAGTAGTCTTCTAAGGCATTAGGATTTTCTCTTAAGTTATTAATGAGTTGGGACAAATAGGGGTGGGAAAACATGATTCATGGCATGCCTCTTCAATCCAATTTGGTATGGGTAGAGAGAGTGATAAAAGGGTGCCCTCATCCCTAAATTGGCGTGATAAGGCATCAACCACTACATTTTCATGCCCATTCTTGTAAATTATCTCATAAGCATATCCCAACATTTTTTCAAGACATTTATTTTGTTGTGGCGACTATAGATGCTTGCCTAGAAAATATTTTATACTATGATGGTTAGTGAGGATTTGGAAATGTCGCCCCAATAAGTATGACTATCAATTGTTTACTAGATGTAAGATGACCATCATTTCTTTCTCATGTGTATATCGACATGGATTTTTACGACTAAGTTGTTGACTAGTGAAAGCCAATGGTTTACCTTCTTGCATTAATACTTCACTAATGCCCGTACATAAAGCCTCGCATTCAATCACAAAATATTTGGTGAAGTATGGTAAGGCCAATAATGGAGTGGAGCACATGGCCTATTTGAGAGCCAAGAAGGTTTTCTTATTTGCATCAGTCTAGAGAAATGATTTTTTCTTGAGAAGATTAGTGAGGGGTATGGAAATGTGTTCATAATTGCATACAAATTAGCGATATTAGCCCATGAGACCCAAGAATCCCCACAAACTCTTCAAGTATTTTGGTTGGGGCCAATATTGCATTTCCTAAATCATTTTCAGGTCAACCTCACTTTGTCACAACCTACAATGTGTCCCAAATAATCTAATTTTTCCATGCCAAAGGAGAACTTGGATAATTTGACAAATAATTTGGGATCTTGGAGCAATTGCATCATTTGGTCAACATATTGAAGGTGTTTGTCCCATGTTATGTTGTAGATGAGATTGTCGTCGAAAAAGACCAATACATATTTTTTGAGATATGGTTTCAGAAGGTGGTTCATGAGGCTTTCAAAGTGGATTCCGCATTATAGAGACCAAATGGCATGACCAGGAATTCATAATGGCCTTCATTATTTGGGAAGTATGTCATGGGAATGCCAATGTACTTCATGCATATTTGGTGATAGCCTGAGCGAAGGTCTAGCTTGGTAAAAAAATTGGCACCATGCAGTTCATTAAGTAGAACATCAAATACTAGATTAGGAAATTTGTTCTTGGTAGTGGGCTTGTTAAGGGTCCTAAAGTTGGGACACATGCCCCATTCTCCATATTTATTTAGAACCATGATGACTGGAGATGAATAAGGGCTAGTGCAAGGATGAATAACACCAGCTTCGAGGAGATCCTTGATTATATTTTCAATTTCATTCTTTTGTGCAAAAGGTATTGATATGAGTGGACATTTGGCAGTTGGGCACCCAGGACCAAAGGGATGATATGATCATGTTCACCCCTAGAGGGTGGGAGCTCCTTAGTTTGTCAAATACCCGTTGGTAGCGATCTAATACCTATTTCATATCAGGATGAATATGAGGAGGAGTGGCTTCAATGGGATGGATGGCATTAAATTGGGATACTACCCCATGATGGCCCTTTTTAAAAGCTTCTCCATTCGATGTGAGCTGATGATAGTAGGAGAATCTTTCTGGAGTCCCCTTAATGTATGAGTGTGGTTGTTCTTCCTAACGATCATATATAACTCCTAGAAATCCATTGTGATAGGGCCCAGTGTGCGTAACCATTCAGCACCAAAGGCAATATCACAACCACCCATTTCAATGGAAAACATGTGGGTTTTAAGGTGATAATACCCCATATGAATCTTAATATTTTCATAGTGTCCTCCACATTTCATGGTCCCCCCATAAACGATAAGGACTTGGAAATTAGCTACCCCTTGTAAAAAACAATGAACAACTTCTACTACTCTCTTATGAACAAATTTATGAGTGATTCCACTATCCATCAACACCAATATTGGTTGATGCTTAGTAAAACCTATTTGCCTGAGCTCAGTGAGATGACACAAAAAGTGAGATTCCCGATCAAAGCGGTCACACATGGATTTTGAGAACACATTCCAAGTTGGCCTCCCTGTATAACATTTTTGGTGCCACTACCACCACTGCCATCTCTCTTGGTCCAAGTAAAGGGCTCCCACATGTAGTTCAATTCCATCGTCCCAGATATTATTAAGGATGAAATATTGTTCCATTTGTGTCACCCATACTGTGAGGTTAGAGCCATCAAATTGTACATGTCCAACTTGGGTGTCTGGTGGATTGAATATTGGTGAACTCCATGGAAATGAATGTGATGGATGGATTCTCTTTCTATATGTTCATAAATACTAGGTTCTTCCCTCATGGGTTTGTGAGACCTCTTCAAGTAAGCCAATGCTTCAGTGATGTGGTTTAGGGATGCTTGGAAGGTCTCAAATTTTTTCGCAAGGACTTCGAATGTCTCCATTGCCTTCTCTGCAACCATAACACTAGCCCCGATTAAATTTTGAGCTTACTTGAGAGTAGTATGGTTGGAAAGAGGGAAAACTTAGGAGTCTAGTGACATGGGTCACTTGAAGTCGCATTGAGAAAAATTTGGGACCACCTAAAAATTAGGGGCTTACAAGTGAATGGTACCATTGTGACTAATTCATCATCTTGAATCTTATGGGCTAGGTCTCTTGTAAGCGTCCTGAAATGGACCCATATTTTGTTTTGTACTCTAAAATGAGTTATACTCCCATTTGAGCAATACTACAGTGATTGAATTCCAGAAAGCTTGATACTTCCAAATATCCTGTGAAAATTGGGTCAGGATAGTAGTAATAGAAACCCCAACAATTTAAACTGGACTATGGCCGAAAAAAACCTTACTGCACAAAGACTTTGATCTGCAATGTGAAAAATCCAACAGTTGAATTTGATCTGTACGACAGTGGTAGAAACCCAACCGTTGGATCTGATTTGGATAGTGATAGTCGAACCTCAACAACTGGATCTGATTTGGAAGAAAAGGTGGGGGTGATCTTCTGATAGATGAGGGAACTATGGTCTCAAAGGAGTTTTAGGTGCTACAAATCATAATATATAACCACTGTCCAATATGTATTTTGTCTTTTGTAATAAGTTTTATGTAATGAAGTCCAAGAGACACATATAGAATGTAAAAGGTCATATATAGATGTGAAAGGTCATATGGAATCCCATAGGTTATAGAAGTTGAAGAGTCATGAGGAAGCACAAAATTCATTGTCATTTGCTATAAATAGCTCCTCATAACTCAATAAAGGGGCTTGGATTCTCTTGTATTGCATAAGAGATAAATGATTCTTTGGAGAAGCAAGTTATGGCTTCATGTTCCACTACTAGATCTAGTGTTTCACCTATGTAACATTGTACATGGAATCTTTCATTTATAATCAAAATTTCCTTGAGACAGGACCTGTTCATGCATGTATCATGAATGTAGTAGGAATATTCTTGATATGTTTGTGGTATATGTTGGACATAATTACATACTAAGACTAATGAAATATTTAATTTCTTAGATATGGATATTGTTGAATGAGTGTTGTTATGTTTTCATGATTGATGTTTATCTTGTGAACTAATTTTTAGGTAAATCAACAATCCTTTCTGTTCACTCCCATGTCTCCCTTAGGATAATACTATTACTTCCCTAAACAAAGGATTGTCTACCTTTACCAACCGTGGAATTTTCTTGTGCATTCTACATTTGGTGTCACACAAAGCTTACAAAATTGTTGCCCTAAATAGGTGTTTGTGATATTGTGTGCATGTGTTGTAACCAAGGTATACCTCTAAAACCTTTGCAATGGTGGCTGGACCATATAGCTAGATGTGACTCCTACACTAAATGGTGTAAGGTCTAATTGGGACCTCACATAGGGGATATCCCCTGCATGTTGGCGGTATCCATCACCATCAATAAAAAATTAAGAGGAAGAATAAGAAGCCAAAGAGGAAGAGGAAGTAAAGGAAAAACCTCCACATCGAAAGACTCCCTTAAGGTATGTTCAAAAGGTTCATCCATAAAATAAACTCCTTGGTGATAAGGAGTTAGGTTTTACACTAGAAGGAAATTGATAGGCACACCATCACATTCCAATCTTTCCTTATTGTCCAGAAAAGAACCCAAGAACTTTTTTGAAGCCTGTGAAGATAAGAGTTGGGTTAGTTTTATGGCCAAAGAGCTAGACAAGACTGACAAAAATCATACATGGAAAAATGTTCCTATACTAAAAGATAATAATGTAATTGTGAGTAAGTGTGTCTCCAAGAAAAAAATAAATAAGGATGGATAGGTAGTGAGGAATAAGGCTAGATTAATATATAAAGGGTATGTACAACTGGAATGTGTTGATTTTTAAGAAACCTTTTCACATGTAGCTAGACTTGAAGCCATCAAAATGTTTTTTGCATTTGCTTGTTTTAGAAAGTTCAAATTCTATCAAATGGATCTCAAATAAGCCTCCCTAAATGGTGATTTAGAGGTATAAGTATATCTTGAATAACCAAAAGCATTTCAATTGTCAAGAAATGAAAATGATGTGTGTAGATTGAAGAAAGCACTATATGGTCTAAAGCAGGCTCTAAGGGCTTGGTGTTAGAAAATGCAATGTGGTAGCTATTAATTCCAATTTTCCTTAACCTTAATACTTGCTAGTGAAACTTATTATTCATCTTGTGTTTCTTTATTAGATATTTTCATCAAATAAATATGAAGAGAAAAAAAATCAAGACAATGGACACAAAAGTTAGGCTCCAAGCCAGTGTAAAATCCCTCCAAGGGGAAATCCCAAAAAAATATTCTCTTCTTATAGAATCTTCAAATGAGACAACAAAGACTCAAACCCTATAATAATTCCTTCTCCAAGTACTAAGTCATCCATTCCAAGAGAACTAGCTTCTAGCTATAACCTTTGACCGCAACTTCTTCCCTGTAATGGCAACCCTGTAGTTGATGCATAAACCCCAATCAAAGTTCTTTAAGAGACCTTCCTTTGAGAAAAATAGATCCTCCCAAGGTCAATGAGGTAAACAATAGAGTATTATTGCTTCCAACAAATTGATACTGCAACTCACTCTTATGTAATTGAGACTTGCAGTTTAAACCTCCTTTGTAGTTGCAAAAATCCTAGTTTTTTGCATGTGTGAGAGACAGATAAAAAAAAAAAAAAAAAACTTTTCTTCAAATTCTCGGATTCCTTTTTCCTTATAAATATTCACTCCTCCTTCCTTGACTTCCTTAGCATTAGATCATATTTTTTCTTGGAATATTGAACTTATTGATGAGTGAGTGCTAAATGACGTCGAATATGCTCCTTTATATAATCCTTCCAAGGGGTCGAACTCCTTCCTTTATACCGACTTGAAGCTTCCAAGGCTGACTTGAAATTTGGAGGTTTTGATGACTTTCTAGACTCAAAATAATTTTTTTACAGAATATATTTTTCCAAGAAGGGTCTTATAAACATGATGTTGACTCTCTCGATTCGTGACAATATATAGTATGACCTAAAAAACCCTAGAAGCATGAAGAACATGCTCTTACCTATAAGACCATAAATAAATAGCATGAAACCAATGATTTTAAAAATAATAAACCTTTTCCTTTTCTTCTTTTATTTGTTACATAAGATACATATTGAAATGAGTACAAAAACAATTATGAAGGCTAGAACTAGTTACATTTCCAACACTCCCTCTTAAATAGGGAGGTATTCATAATTATACAGCCAATACAATATCATTATCAAACTAAATAGTTCTCATAAGAAGATTTATATTGTTAAGACAACGCGAAGCATCATCACTATGACTAACACTGTCTTTGAGCCATAACTAGATAAGCTTAACTTTATTCGATAGCATTATGTTGGGAGGCTTTACATGTGATACCTCACTACCTCTGCAAGGCACATAGCCCACTCAAATGTTCACAAGGTATGTTATTTTAGGAATATTCTTATCTTGGCTTACCATTCCATAATCCCTAAAGAATATCAAACTTGCTCAACCACTCTTATCTTGGTTATTTGCCCCATCCTCAAAGTGTGTTGGTACCTTTCCTTTCTTAGATTCTTTATCCTCAAGGAAACCACAGATTCTTATCCAATTCTCCACCATTCTCTATCTATAAGCTCCATGTAGACTTATGAATAAGCCTTGGTCAAGTGTGTGACACACGAGGAAGAGAATGCACATGTGATGTCCAATATCACTCCCTTTCAACCAGAGAGGATATCCCTATTCTTATTTTGATTAGAGAATATATCAATTTTGCTATTTTAGGAGACTCCTTTTCTCCTTCTCAAAATCAAAATAGATTCTAGATTTCCTTTCAATTTTGGAAGTCAACACCATAATCCTTATAACTTGTCTTTATAAGAGTATCAACAATTTTTTCTTCATAGCTTCATGGATCCCTATTTTCTTTGCATCGCTTGTATTAATCTTTCTTCCTTTCGAGGTATCATGGAGCCATTTTCACTCTTCAGTATTGTGAGAGGATCCAATCCATCTCTCTTTCTCATCACTTTCATCTTGTCATCATAGATGAAGGCTTTATATTTCACCTTTCCAAACTTCAAGCTGATCATAGATTTTGTATGAAAGTGATATCCCTTGTTGACCTTTAGGTTATCTTCTTGCACTGTCACCTATCAATCTTGAGATGAATATATCTTAAATTCATAATTTCAAGGTATCCTATGTTGAGCTTACCTTACATTCTTCATATATACCTGTAATATCTGGTAGAAAAATAATTTGTTAACTAGATAAAAACGAATATAAAATTAGACTTACCTCAACATGATGACCTTTTCTTCCAATCAACATCCTCATGGTCCATCTCCATATGAATCTTCCTTCATGCATTAGAGTTCCCAAGGATCGAACTTGATTACCACGTTAGAACTTTTCTTATGGAGATTATATTGGTTGTTAAAAATTATTCTACACAATCTAGAGAAAGTCTTAATTCTTTATTTATCCTTGATTAAGTGAAATTATTCCTTTTTAAATATCACATAATCATACAAAGCATGTTACAAGATTTTTCACACATGAATCTTATCCAAGAGTTGCTTTCAATATGAATTCTTGTGCTTCTTATTCCATCATCTAGTTATATGTCTCATAATGATTCTACAACTTGGCCCATTTCATTCTTTCATCCCTTCAAAAGTATTGTTTTCATACTATATGGAATGTATACTAACCATGTCATGATAATGCTTCTTCTAAGAACCTTCAGAAAATGATGGTCCTTATAGGATCGTGATGATCAACCTAAGAAATATGACTGTCTCTAACATAATATTAAATAATGCCTAGATGAACAATATGCAAGATGGTCTATCTATATATCTTTAAAGACTAGATTATTTCTACAAAGAAACTCACTTAAGTAGACTCTAAATATGCTACTATCACATGTTTTTATTTATGATGTTATACAAAATCAAGAATAAACTACAATGTATACTATACTAAAGGAAATACCAATAATTATAAAGACCTGACAGGTAGGATGCCTCCTTTAATAGTAAATATCTTTCACATCTTCTTTCTTGAGCTTCTTCTTAGGTTATCCCATTTCCTCAACTATGTAAGTCTCACTTCTTTCCTTTATTTTTTTGTTATGTTGGCTTGGAAAGTCCCTCTTAAAGTGTCCATATTCATTTCACTTAAAGCATTGAACCTTGGACATATATTTATTCTTGGACTTCCCAAAATCCCCCTTCAACTTCTTGACTCTAGCTATAAAGGATTGAGACTATTCCCCTGATCCAATGTCATCCTTTTCCTTGATTGTAGTTTCTTCTAAGATACACTGAACCTACAAATCATCAAAAGGAGTTGAGATTTTCTTAGAGTAGATGCTTTTTGAAATGCTACTCCATTCTAGTGTCAATGAATTTAGTACACATATGGTCATTTACGAATCATAAATTGTTTCTCCAAGACCTTGTAGCTGATCTCTTATTTGACATATCTTAATTAGAAAGGATTGTAGAAAACCTGATTTAGGTTAACTCGATAATTCAATATAAATCAAAGCAAAATACTATAACCTACTTCTACTATCAATTTATGGAAGCGTAAAGATCGAGCTAAACAATATAATTAGAAGAAGAAGAATCAATCGCACAATACACATGAAAATACTTTAGGGAAAGCCTCAGCTAAAAACCCCACACTATTGAATTATCATACATGGTGGAAATACATAGGAATTATACAAAGCCTTAGCTCCCACAACTAGCCAGCTCTCAGTACAATCCTCACAGATGCTCACAAGCAATATTGGCTTTTCTCTAGCCTTCCTCTCTAGCCTCCAGGCTCCTATTTCCTTACAATGTTCCATTTGGATGATTATCCTTCAACCAAGTGGAAAACCTCCTCCAAAACTGCGCAATCCTCAAGGATAAATCCTTGGCTGCATGCATGAGTTTTCTCCATGAGGAAACACATGCAACTGATAGTACACTATCCTTGAATATTAATCTCAACTGGGTCTTTCTCAGAATAGACATGCATGAGTTTTTGATGAGGGAATCTTTAGTTAACTGGAGTAGCATTAGTTGAGTGCATTAATGCATCAACTAACTGTTAACTCAATATTAATTCCTCAAACCATTTGGAACTAATTTAACTGGACTTATATTAGTAAAATGAGTTAACTAATTACATCTCAAATATAACTCAATCTTATCTCCTTAATTTAAGGGATAACTCTTGCATGACTTCATGAAGACTTCTAACTTGAATTTCTCCCACTAATTAATTCAAAATAGATTAATTAATTATTTCCAAGTAGTTGTTAAGACTATATTTGATTTTAATTCACAATTTAATTCAAGGACAAATTAAATTGGAATATTCTTGTTGCCATATTTCAACACTCCCTCTCAACAAGAAAGGGATTATCTGCTACCCCGATCCTGTCTCTATGGAACTCGAATTTACACTTTGACATTGCCTTTGTCAAAATGTCAGCATCTTGCTCCTTTGTTGAAATATACTGCAGCAACATGATCCTCCTTTCTACATAGCTATGAGATAATGATATCGGATGTCGATGTGCTTGGAACTATCATGAAATATTGGATTCTTAGAGAGTTTGATACAACTTTGATTATCACAATAGATCATAGTTGGATCATCCTCTGATCAAACAATCCAACTAGGATTTTACACATCTAGATGGCCTCACATGCTACTTGACTTGTAGCCATGTATTCTGCCTCAGCCGAGCTGAGTGAAACCAACCTTTTTTTTTGTTGTACCAAGAAAATACCACTGACCCAAGGTTGAAAATCCCTCTTCATGTGCTCTTCTGATCTAATTGACTCCGTGCCCAATCTGCATTAATGAAGCCTTGTAGCTTCACTCCCTTTGTCTATTTGTACCATAATCCATACTAAGATGTGCCTCTGAGGTATCTCAATACATGTTGTGCCGCCTTCCGAAACATCTTGGTAGGCTAAACCATCGCTTGACTCAGCTAGTTCACTGCATAGCACAAGTCTGTTCATGTGTTCACTAAGTACATCAGTGAACCCAGAAGTTTCCTGTACACAATAGCCTCTACCACTTCCCTTGATGTAGCAACCCCCTTCCTCCAGTTACCTACTAGAAGAGTCTGCATAGGCTTGTACTTCTCCATGTGGAATCTCCTAAGTATCTCATTGGCATACTTGCCCTGAGACACAAACAACTTCCCATCCTTCTGCCACACTTCCATGCCAAAGAAGTAATGCATAAGACCCATGTCTTTCATCTCGAATTCTCTTGCAAGGTCCTCCTTGCAAGATACGATCAACTAATCATCACCAGTCAATATGAGATCATCAACATAAAGTATGACGATCAACAACTTACCTTTCACCATGATGTTGTACAGGTTCACATCCGCTTCACTCTTTATGAAGCCCAAATTGGTGAAGTAGTTGTTTATCATGGTGTACCAAGCATGAGGTTCTTGCTTCAGCCTTTACAACACTCTCTTGAGTTGGAACACATGCTACTCATGATCGAAGGTCTCAAAACCTTCTGGCTGCTCGACGTACACCTCTTCCTTAATCTGGCCATTGAGGAATGCAATCTTCACATCCATCTGATGGATATTCCAACCCATCTGTGCTAATAGTGCCAACATAGATTTGATAGATGAGTACCTCATGATAGGAGAAAAAGTCTCATGATAGTCAATCCCCTCGACATGTGAAAAGCATGGGCAACAAACATTTCCTTATGCTTCTCCACACTACCATCAACAGCTTGCTTTACCTTGTAAAGCCAACGGGAACTACAACTAACTTGTTATCCAGTCTTGGAACCACGTCCCAAATACTGTTGTGAGATATGGGTTCATACTCCTCCACCATAGCATCAACCCAAATCAACTACTGCATTGCTTCCTCAAATGAAGATGGCTCGGTCTCAACACATTCCCTCGCAAGGGCTATGTATCCCGTGTACCTCTCAGGTGACCTCCTTTGTCTGCGCTTAGAAGATGGTGCTCCCACATTCTCTCTCGCATCCTCCAACAATCTGTCATCTTCTTTTGTGCGCTTCTGTCCATCTCCGGAAGACTCTACTTGAGTGGATGTCTCCACTCTTGGAACCTCTACATGTGTCTGCTCCACATCAGTCTGATGCTCCTCCTCCTTAAGAACCAACAATTCCTCCATAGCCTGTAGTTGGAGCTCCCTCTAAAGGGAAACTCACATGGCCTTTTACTCATCAAACTTGAGACCTTTGCGAACCATTGTCCTCCGACTGGTAGGCAAGTACACTCGATAGTTATCAGGTGTAAGAGTGTACCCCACAAATATACCCAACTTTGCGGTCAGCTCAAGGTTCTTCCATGCATCCTTTGTCACATGGAAATATACCGATGAGCCAATGATCCTAAAGTGACTCACATTCGGTCTCTTACCGGAGAAAGCTTCCTCTAATGTCTTCATCCCAAGTATGTGATGCAGGCTTTTATTCTGGAAATAGACTGCTGTGTTGCATGCCTCAGCCCACAAATGAAGTGGTAGGCCTTGGTCATGAAACATTTCCCGTGCTACCCCTACAATAGTTTTGTTCTTCCTCTCAGCCACCCCATTCTGTTGTAGGTTATGAGGTGTTGTCAACTCTCGTTTAATTCCTTACGCTGCATAGAAGTCCCTAAACTCTTGAGAGACATATTCTCCATTGTTGTCGCTTCTCAAGGCCTTGATCGTCTTGCTTTGAACTCACAAAACTTTATGAAAGTTTGGTCCTTCTTTTGCATGAAATAAATCCAACATTTACGAGAACAGTCATCAATGAAAATCACATAATAACTTTGCTTTGCTATGGATGCCATCGAGGATGGTCCACACAAATTGGTATGAACTCTCTCTAAGATAGCCTCTACTCGATTGTCTCGATCATGAAAGGAAGACTTGGTGTACTTTCCCAAGGTACAACCTTTGCATGTGTTAACTTGCTTATGTTTACCTTTGGGAAGCCCTGTTGATATTTGTTGCATTATCTTCAAAGCCCCATGGTTGAAATGGCCAAACTGACTGTGCCATAACTCATCAATGTCTTGTCTTTGCACCAATTCTACTTTCGTACTCAATGATGCACAATCATCTACCTCTAGTTTATAGACATTCTTTAGCCAAATCCTTATCTTCTTGGTCTGACCCATGGCTATGTGTCTTAGAAATGCCTTTCCTTTACTGAAGACAGTATCATAGCCTTTTTCCTCCAACATCATGACCGATAACAAGTTCTTCTTCACTCCAAGCACATACATCACATCTGTCAAGGTGAGAGGAGCTCCATGATCCCTCTGAAAAGCAACTATGCCCACTCTTGAAACACTATACCTTCCGTCGTCACCCATAACTATGCGCATCTTGAGGTCTTTCTCCTCCAAGGAATTGAATACATTTTTATCATGGTCATGAGGAATGAGGCTCCACTATCAAGAAACCAGACACAACCCATCATCGATGACACCATGCATGTGATGAGGGTAAAGTCCATGTTGAATTGAGAGGCTAATACCTCACCTTCTGATCCTTTCGAGGATCCCTTCTTGGACTTCTTCGATGGGAAATTATTCACATAATGTCCCATTTTATGACAATTAAAGCATCTTACTTTAGGCATGTCACCCTTCTTCCCTCCATGAGAAGAATTTGATTTGAAATGGGAAGCCTTCCCCTTCCCTTTCCTTGCCTTACTTGCTAAGGCCAGATTTTCTTCATCATCATTCTTGGATGAAGAACCATCTTATCTCCTCCTGCATAAGATCCGACCATAGTTATTCCCAATATGGTAGTTTCTCCCTTCCATTCACAGAGTCCTAGTGGTTATTCGAACTCTTTGGAAGGCCAAGGAGAGCGAGGCTCACGATATTATCATCGACAATAGTTATTCCCACATTTCCAAGCTCATCTCTGCAGGTGGTGAACTTGTTCAAATATGTGGAAATAATATTGCCCTTCTCCAATAATGTAAACTTTGAAATGGGAACTATAAACTCAAAATGGGAACTCTAGTCAAAAAACACCGAAAGAACATCAAAAACAGTGTTAAAAATGAAAAGTGCGTATACTGAAATGATGGTTTTTTTTAGTGTTAATTTTGAACATGTTTGAAAAATGGCATTAAAAACGAAATTTTGGTGCAAAAAACACCTTGAAAATGAAAAGTGTTGATACTGGAACGAGGGTTTTTTTTAAGGTCAATTTTCATTATTTTAAAAAATGTTAGTAAAACTAATTTTTTATGTGAAAAAATACAGTTTTTTATGAGGAAAAAAACACTAATGTTTTTGGTAGAATAAATTTTTTCTTTCCTAAGTATAAATTCAACATGTTTTAGTAATGACCATAAAGATAAAATAATGGGATCTGAAATACATTAAAATTCTATTACCCTGTAATCACCCCGCCACCCCTGCGGGTCATTAGGATGCTAGGGTGGGGTGGAGGGTTGTCCGTTATTTCCCTGCCACCCCCGCGGGCTGTTGGGCCACCGGGGCGGGGAGGAGAGGTGTGGACAACCTCTGCCCCACCTCAACAGCCCAACGACCAGCAGAGGTGGCGGGGTAATTTCGGGAATCACCCTGCCACGCCCAGCCTCCGCCCCACCACGACAGCCCAATGGTCGCGGGGGTGGTAGGGTGATTTTGGAAATCACCCCACCACCCCCACAATCCATTAGGCCACCAGGAACGACACGTGTTGGTGACGGGGTGATTCTGGGAATCACCCCGCTCTACACCCTACCCCGGCGGCCCAATGGACCGCGAGGGTGGTGGGGTGATTCTGGGAATCACCCTGCCACCCCCGCAAGCCATTGGGCCGTCAGGGTGGGGTGGAGGGTTGTGGAGAGCCTTCACCCCACCTCGGCGTTCCAATGGCCTGCAAGGGTGGCAGGAAAATTTTTGGAATCACCTCACCACCCCGGCAGGCCATTAGCCTCTAAGGTGGGGCAGAGGATTGCGGACAACCTCTGCCCCACCTCGATGGCCCAATGACCCGAGGGGGTGGCCAAGTGGTTTTGGGAATCACCTCGCCCTCCGCCTCACCCCAACGGCCTAAAGGCCCATAGGGGTCGTGGGGCGATTCCAGGAATCACCTCGCCATCCCCACGGGTTGTTGAGCCGTTGGGGTGGGGCAGAGGGTTACGGACAACCTCTGCCCCACCCTAGTGGACCAATGGCCCGTGGGGGTGGTGGGGTGATTCTGGTAATCATCCCGCCCTCCGCTCCACCCCAACGTCCCAATGGCCTGTGGGGGTGGCAAGGTGATTCCGGGAATCACCCTGCCACCCATGTGGATCGTTGGGTTGGAGGTTGTCTGTAGCCCTTTGCCCCACCCCGCGGGCCAACGCTCGCGGGGGTGAGGTGATTCCCGGAATCACCTCTGCACCCCCATGAGCCATTGGGCTACCAGGGTGGGATGGAGGGTTGTGGACAACATCCGTCCCACCCCGGCGGCCCAATGGCTTGCGGGGTTGCCAGGGCGATTCTGGGAATCACCCCACCACCCCCATGGGCCGGTAGGAATCACCCCACCACCCCTACAAGCCGTTGGGCCACTTGGGTGGGGCGAAGGCTGGGAATAGCGGGGTGATTTTGGGAATAATCCACCCTCCGCCCCACCCCGGTGGCCTAATGGCCCGCGGGGATGGTAGCGTGATTCCAGGAATCACCCCGCCCACCACCCAAACCTGGCAGCCCAAGCCTTGCGGGGTGGTAGGGTGATTCTAGGAATCACCCCGCCCTTTGCCCCACCCCGGGAACCAAATGACCTGCAGGTGTGGCGGGGTGATTCTGAGAAATTCATTGTGATAGTGCCTAGTGTGCGGAACCATTCAGCACCAAAGGCAATATCACAAACACCCATTTCAATGGAAAACATGTGGGTTTTAAGGTGATAATACCCCATATGAATCTTAATATTTTCATAGTGTCCTCCACATTTCATGGTCCCCGCATCAACGATAAGGACTTGGAAATAACTTCTACTACTCTCTTATGAACAAATTTATGAGTGATTCCACTATCAATCAACACCACAGTTGGTTGATGCTTAGTAGAACCTATTTTCCTGAGCTCAGTGAGACGACATAAAAAGTGAGATTCCCGAACAAAGCAGTCACACATGGATTTTGAGAACACGTTCCAAGTTGGCCTACCTGTATAACATTTTTGGTGCCACTACCACCACTACCATCTCTCTTGGTCCAAGTAAAGGGCTCCCACATGTAGTTCATTTCCATCCTCCCAGATATTATTAAGGGTGAAATACTGTTCCATTTGTGCCACCCATACTGTTAGGTTAGAGCCATCAAATTTATACATGTCCAACTTGGGCATCTGGTGGATTGAATATTGGTTAGCTCCATGGAAATGAATGTGATGGATGGATTCTCCTTCTACATGTTCATAAATACTAGGTTCTTCCCTCATGGGTTCGTGAGACCTCTTCAAGTAAGCTAATGCTTCAGTGATGTGGTTTAGGGATGCCTGGAAGTTCTCAAATTTTTTTGCAAGGACTTCAAATCTCTCTATTGCCTTCTCTGCAACCATAACTTGAGACCTAGTGCCGTACATACACTAGCCCCAATTAAATTTTGAGCTTACTTGAGAGTAGTATGGTTGGAAAGGGGGTAAACTTAGGAGTCTAGTGACGTGGGTCCTTGAAGTCACATTGGGAAAAATTTGGGACCACCTAAAAATTAGGGGCTTACAAGTGAATGGTACCATTGCGACCAATTCATCGTCTTGAATCTTATGGGCTAGGTCTCTTGTAAGCGTCCCGAAATGGACCCATATTTTGTTTCGTACTCCGAAATGAGTTATACTCTCATTTGATCAATACTACAGTGATTGAATTCCAGAAAGCTTGATACTTCCAAATATCTCGTGAAAATTGGGTCAGGATAGTTGTAATAGAAACCCCAAGATCTTGTTATTGCTGAATGTGTTACGACAATCTAAACTGGACTATGGCGGGAAAAAACCTTACTGCACAAAGAGTTTGATTTGCAATGTGAAAAATCCAACAATTGAATTTGATCTGTATGACAGTGGTAGAACCCCAACCACTGGATCTGATTTGGATAGTGATAGTCGAACCTCAGCAACTGGATCTGATTTGGAAGAAAAGGTGGGGGTGATCTTCTGATAGATGAGGGAACTATGGTGTCAAAGGAGTTTTAGGTGCTACAAATCATAATAAATAGCCACTGTCTAATATGTATTTTGTAATAAGTTTTATGTAATGAAGTCCAAGAGACACATATAGAATGTAAAAGGTCATATATAGATGTGAAAGGTCGTATGGAAACCCATAGGTCATAGAAGTTGAAGAGTCATGAGGAAGCACAAAATTCATTGTCATTTGTTATAAATAGCTCCTCACAACTCAATAAAGGGGCTTGGATTCTTAGAGTTTGGCCTTGGATTCTCTTGTATTGCATAAGAGATAAATGATTCTTTGGAGAAGCAAGTTGTGGCTTCATGTTCCACTACTATATCTAGTGTTTCACCTATGTAACATTGTACATGGAATATTTCATTTATAATCAGAAGCTCCTTGAGACAAGACTTGTTCATGCATGTATCATGAATGTACAAGACTTGTTTGTGGTATATGTTGGACATAATTACATACTAAGACTAATGAACTATTTAGTTTCTTAGATATGGATATTGTTGAATGAGTGTTGTTATGTTTTCATGATTGATGTTTATCTTGTGAACTGATTTTTAGGTAAATCAACCTTTCTCTTCACTCCTATTATCACTAAAAAATTACAATTTTTTTTTGGACAACTTGTATGGTTTCAAAGTTGTAAGTTAGTCTTGTTCAAGTCATTTCTATTGTTTTGTTTAAGGAGTCTAAAACATAGGATAGAGTCTTGTTCCCTTTGTTAAATATGGTCAAAAATCTTGTTTTACCCACCATTGGTCCCATATTTATTCAAAGTGTCATGTGTTAAGGCTGTTTCAAAAATTACATGTGCTACGAAATCAACTAGGAGTTTTTGTAGCGCAAACTCATAAAAATACACTATGTGCGCTACGAAAATAGGGATTCGTAACTAGGAGATTTCATAGCGCAAAACACAGAATTTACACTAGTTGCGCTACAAAATCAGGGATTTGTGCCAGATCTTGTCTAGCTGTCTTTTCCATCAAAATTCGTTAATATTTCATCACCATGTGTCAATCCTTGAACCATGCCTATCACATGTAGCCATTCACTTTCATCATTAGATTCGTTAGATGTCTTGTACGCATTCTTTCAAATTTCCAAAAGTAAGGTGAGGTGAGTTAATCTTTGTTTTTCTCGTGTTTCTTTCATGCATAAGAAGACAATTGGCAAGCTTAAGGATGAAACCCATCAGAATTTTTTGAAATCTCAAGCAAGGTAGTTCTCAATTTAAAATTCAAGCGAGGCAGTGTTCAAACCAATATAGTTTAGGTTTATCTTCAAGTTTCCTTGCAGGGATTTCATAGACATGTCTGAAGAAAAGAAGAGTAACCAGGAGCCAGTTAGCTAAAGAAAAAAGCAAGACAATAGTTACTAAGAGAAGCCCAGTTTCAAAAGGAATTCTGAATGATTTGCTTCAAGCTATTGACATTGAGGAGTCTCCTCTGGTTCAAGCAGACTTGAGAGAAACAGGTAAAAGCAAAACTAGAAAGGCCAAAACCTAGAAAAAGCTCAAATTTGATGATCAGGTTTCTGAATTTGTTTTTTAAGCCCAGAATACCTATGATAATGCATTTAAAAGAGATACAAGAGGTAGATCTAGAGGAAAGTGAGACAACAGAGATATCAAAGTTCCTTGAAGAGCCTGTGGTTCCACTAGTGCAACCATCACTAATACACAAAGATGACAGAAACAAGGTAGCTGGTACTCAAGAAGAAGAATGTAGCTTTGAGGAGGTCAAAAGGAAATTGAATTCTGCCAATTTTGAGATTGCTCAACTTAAGAAAAGGGCAAGGAAACATGCAATTGAAAAAGCCAATTTCAAAAGAGTAAAAGCCATTTGGAAAGATGTAAAAGTTCCAAGACATGAAGTAGTTGACAGTCATGCTCAATATTTCACTTGGACTGTCCCTGCAATAAAGAAGGAAAGATATATCAGAAGGATCAATGGTAAATTAAGAACTAAAATTAGGATGATGAAGAGATAGATTGAGGACCTACAAATTCAGTTGAGCAAACTAGGAGGACAGTCTCAGCATAAAAGAACCGGGCAGTAAGTGATTGGAGCCTTAACACAATTTTGGTTAGAACATTACCTTTTCGAAGCTATTTATGGATGAATTATGTCAAATATATTTAGCCCATTGGCATAAGATGAAGCTGTGAAGAAATCACAAGAAGGATAATTTTTGAGAAAAAGCTGTGTTTTTTTATTCACACAGCTGTTTCGTAGCGCGCTACGAAACTGCTGTAGCTGCACTTTTGTTTTTGAATAAATTCTGAAATGAAAAAGGGAACCATTATGAAAGTATGCTACTTCTGAAGACACAAAAGGGCCACCTCAGAAGTTTTGAATATTAAGAAAAGGAAAATTCAAAGAATGAGAAGCATATAGTAACTCCAAACTCAGCAGTCATTTCGTAGCTTGGACAATTGTCATGTTTCAACCAGCACCTAAGGGGTTTTGTCTTAGCACAAGTATTTTAGCAGGGTCTATGGTTAATTTAATGCATGTCATGTGATTAAAAGAGACAACATGGTTAGCAGAAGGATTCGAAGACAAACATACAGATGAAACTCTAAAAAGGAGGAACTTTGTCTCCTTATTTTTAGCAGTGAACTTCCAAGGGGATTCCTGAGCAATTGAAAACTCATCTCTGAAAACCGAAAGAGTTTTTTATTCCTAACATACTGAAATACAAAAATCTCTTTCAGTTTCTTCACATTCGTTATGAGGTGGGAGAAATTTATGGTTAAACTTGCGCTATGAAACTGCTATAGGTGCAGTTTTTCACAAATAGATTTTTCCTGTTTTACATGTGTTTTTCAAGGACAGATTCTGGACAGCTGAAGCAGTATTTTAAAAAACAAAAAGAGGTTTTTGTTCTAGACATAATGGAACAAAAAAACCTACTTCCGTTTCATAAAATATGTCATGAATGAGAAGATAAATTATCTATCCCACGTGCTAATTTTCAAAGATCCTAAACCTAAAAACAGGGAAACATGTTCCCTAATTTCTAGGGTTTGTCATCAGTAGTATGGTGACAGTGTGGGAGGCTTCATCAAATTCTAATTCATGAGGTTGTAGATATCCAAGAATGCTTTCAATGTTTAGATAAGGTTGTTGTAATCATAATAAGGAGTTACACTCCTAGTTGTATTAGGTCACTAGCACTGCCAGTTAACAGTCAGTTACATTTAATAGTTAGTTTTAAGTGTCAATAGGTGTCATAGTAGGAAAAATTCGAATTCCCCTCATGTTGGAGGAGGAATATTAGTTATGTAATGAACTCTATATATGGGAGAAAAGCCAACATATCTGGGGCTGGAAAATGTTATAGAACAAGACTACTTGCTTTATCTTTTATCTTTGATATGTTTTACTTCCATAGTCTTAATTCTTATTACTCAGAATTCATGGAGGAACATGCTCTGACTTCCTTTAAGTGTTGAAATATGGTGAATTGAGTTCTTGGGTCCTATCTTCGGATATTTTTTCTTCAACGTTTTAATCCTTATTACTCAGAATTCATGGTTACTCATGCTTTGACTTCCTTTAGGTATTAAACTCTGATCAATCACTTTAAATTCTTTCCTTTTGAATACATTGATGTATCATTACTAAGAATTCATGCCCACATGCTCTGACTCCTATGAACTTCAAGTTATTGAGACTTTCCTAAATGTGTCACTCTTTCGTTGAAGTATATACAAGGCTCAGATTTATAAGAAGAGCTATTTGTTATCCTTATCTCTATCACTGACTCCATAGCCCAATGGTAGAAAATCTCCATCTTTCAACCTATAAACATATAAAATCACAAACCATAGAGTTAGCCATCTATCCATATCTTTAATAAATATCATTAACCCTTTGAGAGAGCCCTCTCAGGCTGAGGAGGCTAAGCCTTAGCTAAAAGATTGGTTTGAAATTGTTACATTGAGATAGTCTAATCAACAGCCTATAAAGGTCCTATTTTGGTGATAACAACTCCCATGTCTCCCTTAGGGTAGTACTATTACTTCCCTAACCGAAGGATTGTCTACCTTTACCTACCGTGGAATTTTCTTGTGCATTCTACATTTGTTGTCACACAAAGCTTACAAATGTGTTTCCCCAAATAGGTGTTTGTGATATCCTGTGCATGTGTTGTAACCAAGGCATACCTCTAAAACCTTTGCAATGGTGGTTGGACCATATAGCTAGATGTGACTCCTACACTAAACGATGTAAGGTCTAATTGGGACCTCACATAGGGGATATCCCCTGCATGTTGGCGGTATCCATCACCATCAATAAAAAATTAAGAGGAAGAATAAGAAGCAAAAGAGGAAGAGGAAGTAAAGGAAAAACCTCCACATTGAAAGACTCCCTTAAGGTATGTTCAAAAGGTTCATCCATAAAATAAAATCCTTGGTGATAAGGAGTTAGGGTTTTACACTAGAAGAAAATTGATAGGCACACCATCACATTCCAATCTTTCCTTATTGTCCAAAAAAGTACCCAAGAACTTTTTTGAAGCCTGTGAAGATAGGAGTTGGGTTAATTTTATGGCCAAAGAGCTATACAAGATTGACAAAAATCATACATGGAAAAATGTTCCTATACTAAAAGAAATAATGTAATTGTGACTAAGTGTGTCTCCAAGAAAAAAATAAATAAGGATGGATAGGTAGTGAGGAATAAGGCTAGATTAATATATAAAGGGTACGTACAACTGGAGTGTGTTGATTTTTAAGAAACCTTTTCATATGTAGCTAGACTTGAAGCCATCAAAATGTTTTTTGCATATGCTTGTTTCAGAAATTTCAAAGTTGATCAAATGGATCTCAAACAAGCCTCCCCAAATGGTGATTTAGAGGAATAAGTATATGTTCAATAACCAAAAGCATTTCAATTGTCAGGAAATGAAAATGATGTGTGTAGATTGAAGAAAGCACTATATGGTCTAAAGCAAGCTCTGAGGGCTTGGTGTTAGAAAATGCAATGTGCTAGCTATTAATTCCAATTTTCCTTAACCTTAATACTTGCTTGTGAAACTTATTATTCATCTTGTGTTTCTTTATTAGATATTTTCATCAAATAAATATCAAGAGAAAAACAATCAAGACAATGGACACAGAAGTTAGGCTCCAAGCCAGGGTAAAATCCCAAAAAAACTTCTCTTCTTATAGAATCTTCAAATGAGACAACAAAGACCCAAACCCTATAATAATTCCTTCTCCAAGTACCAAGTCATCCATTCCAAGAGAACTAGCTTCTAGCTATAACCTTCGACCGCAACTTCTTCCCTTCAATTTTAGCCTTGTAGTTGATACATAAACCCAAATCAAAATTGTTTAAGAGACCTTCCTTTAAGCAAAATAGATCCTCCCAAGGTCAATGAGGTAAAAAATAGACTATTATCGCTTCCAACAAATTGATACTGCAACTCACTCTTATGTAATTGAGACTTGCAGTTTCAACCTCCTTTGTAGTTGCAAAATTCCTAGTTTTTTGCATGTGTGAGAGAGAGATCGCAAAAAAAAAGCTTTTCATTGAATTCTTGGATTCCTTTTTCCTTATAAATATTCACTCCTCCTTCCTTGACTTCCTTAGCATTATATCATATTTTTTCTTGGAATATTTAACTTATTGAAGAGTGAGTGCTAAATGACGTCGAATATGCTCCTTTATATAATCCTTCCAAGGGGTCGAACTCCTTCCTTTATGCCAACTTGAAGCTTCCAAGGCCAACTTGAAATTTGGAGGTTTTGATGGCTTTCAAGACTCAAAATATTTTTTTTACATAATATATTTTTCCAAGAATGGTCTTATAAACATGATGTTGATTGTCTCGATTCGTGACAATATATAGTATGACCTAACAAATCATAGAAGCATGAAGAACATGATTTTACCTATAAGACCATAAATAAATATCATGAAACCAATGCTTTTAAAAATAATAAACCTTTTCCTTTTCTTCTTTTATTTGTTACATAAGATACATATTGAAATGAGTACAAAAACAATTATGAAGGCCGGAACTAGTTACATTTCCAATACTCCCTCTTAAATAGGGAGGTATTCATAATTAGACAACCAATACAACATCATTATCGAACTAAAGAGTTCTCATAAGAAGATTTATATTGATAAGACAACTGTAAGCATCATCACTATGACTAACATTGTCTTTAAGGCATAATTAGATAAGCCCAACTGTATTCGATAACATTATGCTGGGAGGCTTTACATGTGACCTCACTACCTCTGCAAGGCACATACCCCACTCAAATGTTCACAAGGTATGTTATTTTAGGAATATTCTTATCTTGGCTTACCATTCCATAATCCCTAAAGAATATAAAACTTGCTCAACCACTCTTATCTTGGATATTTGCCCCATCCTCAAAGTGTGTTAGTATCTTTCCTTTCTTGGATTCTTTATCCTCAAGGAAACCACATATGCATATCCAATTCTCCACCATTCTCTGTCTATGACCTTCATTTAGACTTACAACTAAGCATTGGTCAAGTGTATGACACATGAAGAAGAGAATGCACATGTGATGTCCAATATCACTCCCTTTCAACCAGATAGGATATCCCTATTCTTATTTTGATTAGAGAATATATCAGTTCTCCTACTTAAGGAGACTCCTTTTCTCCTTCTCAAAATCAAAATAGATTCTAGATTTCCTTTCAATTTTGGAAGTCAACACCATAATCCTTATAACTTGTCTTTATGAGAGTATCAACAATTTTTTCTTCATAGCTTCATGGCTCCCTATTTTCTTTGCATCGCTTGTATTGATCTTGATTCCTTTAGAGGTATCATGGAGCCATCTTCACTCTTCAATATTGTGAGAGGATCTAAGCCATCTCTTTTTCTCATCACTTTCATCTTGTCATCATAGATGAAGGCTTTATATTTCACCTTTCCAAACTTCAAGCTGATCATAGATTTTGTATGAAAGTGATATCCCTTGTTGACCTTCAGGTTATCTTCTTGCATTGTCACTGTTCAATCCTGAGATGAATATATCTTGAATTCATAATTTCAAGGTATCCTATATTGAGCTTACCTTTCATTCTTCATATATACCTGCAATATTTGGTAGAAAAACAATTTGTTAACTAGATAAAAAAGAATATAAAATTAGACTTACCTCAACATGATGACCTTTTCTTCCAATCAACATCCTCATGGTCCATCTCCATATGAATCTTCCTTCATGCATCAGAGTGCCCAAGGATTGAACTTGATTGCCACGTTAGAACTTTTCTTATGTAGATTATATTGGTTGTTAAAAATTATTCTACACAATCTAGAGAAAGTCGTAATTCTTTATTTATCCTTGATTAAGTCAAATTCTTCCCTTTTAAATATCACATAATCATACAAAGCATGTTACGAGATTTTTCACACATGAATATTATCCAAGAGTTTCTTTCAATATGAATTCTTGTGCTTCTTATTCCATCATCTAGCTATATGTCTCATAATGATTCTACAATCTGGCCCATTTCATTTCTTTGTCCCTTCAAAAGTATTGTTTTTATACTATATGGAATGTATACTAACCATGTCATGATAATGCTTCTTCTAAAAATATTCCAATAATGATGGTCCTTATAGGATCGTGATGATCAACCTAAGAAATATGACTGTCTCTAACATAATATTAAATAATGCCTAAATGAACAATATGCAAGATGGTCTATCTATATATCTTTAAAGACTAGATTATTTCTACAAAGAAACTCACTTAAGTAGACTCTAAATATGCTATATCACATGTTTTTCTTTATGATGTTATACAAAATCAAGAATAAACTACAATGCATACTATTTTAAAGGAAAGACCAATAATTATAAAGACCTGACACGTAGAATGCCTTCTTTAATAGTAAATATCTTTCACGTCTTCTTTCTTGAGCTTCTTCTTAGGTTCTCCCATTTCCTCAACTACGTAAGTCTCACTTATTTCCTTTATTTTTTTGTTATGTTGGCTTGGAAAGTCCCTCTTAAAGTGTCCATATTCATTTCACTTAAAGCATTGAACCTTGGACATATATTTATTCTTGGACTTCCGAAAATCCCCCTTCAGCCTCTTGACTCTAGCTATAAAGGATTGAGACTATTACCCTGATCCAATGTCATCCTTTGGCTTGATTGTAGTTTCTTCTAAGATTCATTGAACCTACAAATCATCAAAAGGAGTTGAGATTTTCTTAGAGTAGATGATTTTTGAAATGCTACTCCATTCTAGTGTCAATGAATTTAGTACACATATGGTCATTTATGAATCATAAATTGTTTCTCCAAGACCTTGTAGCTAATCTCTTATTTGACATATCTTAATTAGAAAGGATTGTAGAAAATTTGATGTAGGTTAACTCGATAATGCAATATAAATGAAAGCAAAATATTAAAACCTACTTCTACTATCAATTTATGGAAGCTTAAAGATCGAGCTAAACAATATAATTAGAAGAAGAAGAATCAATCACACAATACACATGAAAATACTTTAGGGAAAGCCTCAGCTAAAAACCCCACACTATTGTATTATCATACATGGTGGAAATACATAGGAATTATACAAAGCCTTGGCTCCCACATCTAGCTAGCTCTCAGTACAATCCTCAAAGATGCTCACAAGCAATATTGGCTTCTCTCTAGCCTTCCTCTCTAGCCTCCAAGCTCCTATTTCCTTACAATGTTCCTTGTGGATGATTATCCTTCAACCAAGTGGAAAACCTCCTCCCAAACTGCACAATCCTCAAGGATAAATCCTTGACTGTATGCATGAGTTTTTTCCATGAGAAAACACATGCAACTGATGGTACGTTGTCCTTGAATATTAATCTCAACTGGGTCTTTCTCAGAATAGACATGCATGAGTTTCTGATGAGGGAATCTTTAGTTAACTGGAGTAGCACTAGTTGAATGCATTAATGCATCAACTGACTGTTAACTCACTATTAGTTCCTCAAATAGTTTGGAACTAATTTAACTGGACTTAACTCAGTAAAATGAGTTAACTAATTACAACTAGAATATAACTCAATCTTATCTCCTTAATTTAGGGGATAACTCTTGCATGACTTCATGAAGACTTCTAACTTGAATTTCTCCAACGAATTAATTTAAAATAGATTAATTAATTATTTCCAAGTAGCAATTAAGAGTAAATTTGATTTTAATTCACAATTTAATTCAAGGACAAATTAAATTGGAATATTCTTGTTTCCATATTTCAAAAATCCCTCTCAACAACAAAGGGATTATCTGCCAACCCGATCCTATCTCTATGGAACTTGAATTTACACTTTGACAATGCCTTTGTCAAAATGTCAACATCTTGTTCCTTTGTCGAAATATACTGCAGTAACATGATCCTCCTTTCTACACAGCTCTGAGATAATGATATCGGATGTTGATGTGCTTGGACCTATCATGAAATATTGGATTCTTAGAGAGTTTGATACAACTCTGATTATCACAATAGATCACAGTTGGATCCATCCTCTGATCAAACAATCCAACTAGGATTTTACACGTCTAGATGGCCTCACATGCTGCTTGACTTGCAGCCATGTATTCTACCTTTGCCAAGTTGAGTGAAACCAACCTCTGTTTCCGGTTGTACCAAGAAAATACCGCTGACCCAAGGTTGACAATCCCTCTTCATGTGCTCTTCTGATCTGATGGACTCCCTGCCCAATCTACATTAATGAAGCCTTGTAGCTTCACTCTCTTTGTCTATCTATACCATAATCCATACTGAGATGTGCCTCTGAGGT
>APFE030957994.1:851-26892 GCA_000404065.3 Pinus taeda
TTGGATATTTTTTTTAATGATTCATTGATTGATGAAATTTTTATGGATATTTTTTTTAGTATATTAAATTGTATGTGATAAAGTCAAAAGTCACCTCTTTTTTAGATTTTCATTGGTCAATTACCTTAAGGCCATCAAGTTCACCATTTGGTCCCAGGTTAAGGAAATATAGGAGTCATGAAGTGGAATTGTCCAAGCACTTAAATCTTGAGACATGTTTTTTTAGTCACATTATACTTCCTTTCTATGTAAATTCTTGATGAAAATAGTCTCATGGAACATGAGGGGCCTCAATAGTAAATGAAAACAAAGACTCCTAAAAGAAAAATGGCACGCAAAGCACCCATCAATAATGTTGATATAAGAAGCAAAAATATTAAGAGGTTCTACCTCATATAATTAGAAAATGGGGGAGGAATTTCCAAGTAGTAGTGATTGATGCTTAGAGATACTTGGGTGGAATGGTTATTATTTGAAATGATCAAGACATCAAGGTTACCAATATGTTTACCTCTTTTCGCATTATGACAATACAATTTTAGTTAATTGACATCGAGGGCTACTACCATGTATCCAATGTATATGACTCCAATATCGCAAATGGAAAACTTCTATTTCTCAATTCTATTTCTAGCACAAGTAATTTATACTCCCCATCTCCATGGATTATTGGGAGTGACTTCAATATTATCAAGTATCTCGAGGAAAAGAAAGGATGAATTGCAATGTTTAACAAGATATTTTGTAAGTTATACATTAAAGCCATAAAGTAGTCTCCATTAAAGTTGTCAAGCAATGAGTCTCCAACCCACACATGTGGATCAATGAGATGTAATACATGTGTGTGTGGTGACTAACTTAATACACCACTCTAATAACTCCACAAACTTATGTATTTCACTCCGTCACATAAATTGATAGTAGTGTGACATAAGTAAACCAAGAGTAGACATGAAAGCCTTAGGCAACAAACATTCCCTACATCCTCAATTAGGTGCTTAAATGATGAAGTGAAAGTGCAAGGAGAAAAGAGGAATTCATGATTTAACCATCACAAACATGTGATCAAGTGTGACTAGGAGTGTATATATTCATATATTGTCCAAAGAGGGAGTGAATACATGAGTTACCATTAATTGGCCCTTATTTTTCTTTCTTTTTCATTTTCTTAAATATAGGAATTAGGGAATAAGGTTTTCATAAGTTTGGCACAACTCGTAGATATAAGATTTACATGAATTTTCACGTCAACCTTAGAGTTTAGACTTAGATAAATCAATGTAGTGTATCTTTAATGATTTTGGCTTTCACTTTTTTATTTTATTTCATCACAAATGACAAAAGGGGAAATATTTTGCCACAAATCTATGAATGCTTAATCATAAAGGTGTCATGTGATGAAAAAAAATTAATGATGTTATTCTCTATGAAAATGATGAGTACTCTTGAGAAAATATTATGCTTGTGGATGTCTCTTCTCTGGTTGAGAGGGAGTGAGGGTAGACACCATATTATCCATGTGTCATGTACTATGGCCAAGACTAACAATCGTAAGCCTAGTAAAGACACTAGTAGGGAGAATGGTGGATTGGATGAACATCTGGGACCAATATTCTTTGAGAATTTGGAATTTGACTAGGACTAATCGCCATAAGTTAAGTACATTAATCCAAAATAAGAATAGTCATGAGGATTGACATTTCCTGGTGTCAAATATTATGATAGTGAATTAGGAAATGATTATGTGAGGACATACCTGGTGAACATCCTGGTGGGGTAAGTGCCTAGAGAGGTAGTGGTGTCCAAATTTATGCGTCCCGAAATTGTGCTCTGATCTAATGGAGAGATAAACTTGTTAGTCGAGTCCTTACTATTTTGACAATGTTGGCTATGATGATGTAAATCATCATTGATGCTTATCAATCCAGATCCCTTCTTATATGAATATTTCAACTTGAGAGTACTTTTTTGTCTCATTATGAGTACCTCCCTAGTTTAGAGGGAGGGTCATCATCTTCATTATCGCCATCATCACCACCATCAATGTCATCATTATTGTCATCATTTCATTATCGTCATAATCACCATTCATGTCTTCATCATCATCATCATCATCATGATTATGGATATTGTATCAATTGTTCATAATTATAGGCATCATAAGAAATATCATCAACCTAAAAAATGTTACGAGTGCTCAAACAGGGTTGTTACGACACATGATATATGCAAGAAAAATAACAGCTTTATTTTTTAAAGATGACCGATGATCATCATCATTACTACCGTTATCCTCGTCATTATAATTTTCATTATCCCCATCATCATAACTAATATAGTTTTTATCATAATTGTTGTCATCTTCATCATGAACATCATAATCATCATTCATGTCATTATTGTTCTTGATGATGACCAGATGAAAATAATGATAATGATGATCAGATGATGATGACTTGGAAGATGACGCCAAAGATAATTATTATGATTTTGACCATGACAACATTTAAAAATTGGGAAGAATGGCCAAGGTCATTAACATCATCATCATCATTGTCATTGTAACTCTCGTCGTCTTTATCATCATTTCCATTATCATAACAATCACAATTGATGTCATCGTCATCATCTTCATTATAATCATCGTTATAATTATTGACATTGTCATTAGTTGTTCATAATTTTCAATGTCATAAGAAATATCATCAATGCAAAAAATATGATGTGCGTTGGAAAAGGGATGCAAAAGTGAACAAAAAAATGGGGGTAAAAATAAACGTAAATTTGGATGAAGAGTGGACACAACATAAGTAGATACAGAACAAGACAGAAAAATTAACACAAAAGTGGATGAAAAAATAGATGAAATATTTGATGCAAACTTGAACACAAAATAGGATTGAAACATGGATGAAAAAGTGGAAGAAAACATTGGCACAATAGTAGGCATAAAACTTAGCATGAATTGTGGTGAAACAAATGTGGATACTACAATGAATATAAAAAAAAAAAAACACAAACTTGAATGCAAAAAGGAGGAAAAATTGGATGAATAAGGGATGTAAACATGGGCCAAACATGGGTGCAATATTGAACACAAAATTAGTTGCAAAATTTGACGAATCAAAAGTGGATGTAAAAGTAGATTCGAAATGGGATGCAAAAACATAAACAATATTTGATGCAAACTTGGACACAAAAGAGGATACAAATGTGGATGCAATAGTGGAAGAAAATGTGGGTTGCAAGGATAGGCATAAGATATGGCAGAAATCATAGCACAAAAAAAGTGGATGTAATAATAGACAAAAAAAAGATGCAAGACAAGATGCTATAAGGGATGTAAAAGTGGATGCAAACATGGGTGCAACATGAGAAACAAAATTGGATGAAAAATATGGATGCAATGGAAGTACATGCAAAAGAAGATACAAAATGAGATGCAAAACCCAACACAAAATTGGATGCAAAAATAGATGCAAAGTTTTATGCAAAAGAGGATGTGAAGATGGATGCAAAATTGGAAGTAAACGTGGGTATAATAGTAAGTACAAAACATGGCATAAATTGTGTCACAACAAAAGTGGATGTAATGATAGATACAAAAAGAGAAGCAAATGAAGATGAAAAATAGGATTCAAAAAGGGATGTAATAGTGGGTGTAAACATGGGTACAACACTAGATGTAAAATATGATGCAACAAAATTCTATGCAAAAGTAGATGCAATACAAGACACAAAACTTGATGCAAATCTTGACAGAAAAGTGGATATAAAAAGGGATTAAAAATAGATGTAAAAGTTGATGAAACCTAGATGTATATGAGGATGCAATTGTGGATGCAAATTTAGAAACAAAAAAGGGTGCAAAGGGAGGTGTCAAACTAGGTGCAAATTATGGCACAAGAAAAATGGATGCAATAGTGGACACAATAACAGATGAAAAAGATGATGTAAATATGGATGCAAAACAAGATGTAAAATTCAATGCAACAAAAGTAGATGCAAAATTAGATGTAAAAACTAGAGACAAACCTCGATGAAAAACTTGGAACAAAGGGGATGCAAAAAATATGCAAAAATGGATGCAAAAAATGATTTAAAAATGATGTAAAAGAGGATGCAAGAGATGATGCAAAAGTTGATGAAAGTGTAGGCGCAAAAAGTGGATGCAATAGAGGATGCAAAAGATGGTGAAACAAAATTAGGTGCCAAACTTGATGCAAAACATGGTTCAAAGGATGGCACGAAACATGGCATAAAACCTGGCGTAAAACTTGGTGTAAAATCTGGTGCAAAACCTATTACAATACATGGTGCTAAACTTGATCTAAGACTTGGTGCAAAACTCAGTGAAAACTTTGCATCAAGTTTTGCACCATATTTGATAAATGGACACAAATAGCACCAAAAATGGTCTCTAGATGCAAAAAGGGAAGCAAAAAGGGATGCTAATCACAGGGTTTTGTTGTAGTGAACTGATCGATGCAGTCGAGTTGCGGAGAACCGTCGATGGGGCAACCATACCCATAAATTGATAAACAACTGGAGAGCAACAAGAATTATCCAGAAGTTCACTCCCACCATCTCTTGGGGTTGGGAATCCAAGTTTTAACCGATTAGAATATAGAATCATTGAAATGAATCATGTGATCCATGTAATACCATTAATTACAACAAAATCATTACATAAATAACAATTGCAATTTGCATAGAATGTGTGTTAAGCAAAATGTTACACGTGGTCATTATAATAACCCAAACCATGTTACTTTATACATGTAATATATATCAAGATTTTGTTTATGTTCAATAATTTGTACTATAGTAATTATTGTTTTATTAAAGATGTGACATTGACAACTATAACTTAGATTTACAAAAATCTCTACCTTATTTTATCAAAATTTCCATAATTTTCTAGACAAATTTGCATAACATTAATACATCAATATGAACAGAGTACCTGTTCCAAAATAGATACATCAATATAAAAAGTGCACCTGTTCCAAAATAGCATAGCATCCGCTGCAAACATTTTATCCTTTACACCTTGATTAACCTCGAGTCCTACTTCCTTGAACACGGAGAGACCTTTTTTTCTTTTCTTTTTTCTTCTCAGTATGAAAAAATCTATATTTATATTAATCTGTTGGACCATATACATCATAGTAACATTCCTTAGCACGATTCATCATAAAACCAGTTAATCCAAGTTGCTATGACAGTCAACCCCATTAAACAGAGCATATACAGTCATGTACATCCAGTGAGAGAAAATACAAGTAAGAGCTGCATATGGAGTATAGCAGATATGAAAGAGAATCACCACAGATATTAAATTAAATATAAACTTTCTAATGAAACCATCAACCCATATTCACAGTGAAACATACAAGAAAATATATCGTCCTGAGTTCATTTTTTACTTGTTGTCATTCAAAATAGTAAAATCTTTTATACAAAAAAGCCAAAATCTATATGCAATACTATCTTGGAAACATGAACTCCACGACACCCATAGTATTCTCCTCCATAATTATGTCCATCTACACTTCTCCCACATTTCCTTGCAATCCTTTCTTTGAGAGCGCATCCACAATCTGATTATGTTCTCTACTAGTATGGTTGATTGGAGGTCTCCCGAGCTTAGACCAAAGACTATCAATTCTCCTTAACCAACCAAGAAGAGCTGGTTGTTTGATTTGTGACTTGCCATTTACATGATCCAGATGATTTTAGAATCCCCATACATATGGATCTCGGGGATGTTGAGAAAATTTATAAGCCATAAGATACCCCATAGTGCCATTGACTCAACCTTGTTATTTGATCCCATACCAGCATTCCAGTGTGCTCTATATTGTAGTTCATTTGACATTATTAACCGCAAACATTGTTTTGTGCCTCACCATCGAAGAAAGCAATTAGGAACACCATACGAGGGCAATTTCTCCTTGAAAGATGATTTTTTTCGATACAATGTCTTGAATAGGATATAGTGAGTATAACGATATGATCTTCTCATGTATCAGTCCAAAGTCTTCAGCCAAGTCTTCAAAAATGAATTTATTCCTCCATTTCCATATGGACTAGAAAAGAAAGAGCATAATATTCCTCTAGGCAGGGTTTTGTTTACTCCACCACCCCATACAAGCTGCAATGTCAAGAATTTTTTTATAAGGGAAATCAAAATGCAAAGCTAATTTTTCCCATACCTGGATTAAGTTGTGACACTTGAGGAATAGATGGTCATTTTTTTCCTCCTCCTACTTACATATCACACACATACTTGGCTTGTGCCATTGACGCTTTTTCAGGTTCTCCCATGTGAGAATCTTGTTGTGGTATACTAACCATGAGAAACAAATGATTCTGATAGAAATGTGATTTTTCCAAAAGGCATACATTGTCGGATCCTCCATATACCCGCCATCACTACCACACAACTTACTATATACATCAACCACCATAACGCGGAGAGACCTTCGCCATCCTTGCTCTGAGCTGGGCTCTAGTGTGGCCACCAAGCGCCGAGCTGATGTCATTTCTCCCTTCCAGCGTTGAAATTCTTTGATCCATTGATGATAGCATCTCACTACTTCGGTTTTAAACTACTCGAACCCAAGTGTAATTGGAAAGCAAACAGTTTCCATGATTAAGGAATGGGAACGAGGTTCAACCTCTTGGAATTGAATTCAAATTCTCCTTGGACTAGAGTGGCACCTTCTTCTTTTTTCCCTGTTCAGAGTTTAATTGCCTGAAGATGTGAAAAATTTTGAATTTTTCAAATTAAAGTGAGAGGAGCTGGATTCTTTGAATAATTGGTGGGAGATCCAATCTCTGTCTATTTTTAACCCTTGTCATTTGTTTAATTAAGAGCATTAAATCTCCAAACACAGTGAGCCTTCGAAAATTTCTTGCATTACTAAGTCCAAGTGTTTAATTAAGAACATTAAATCTCCAAATACAGTGAGCCTTCGAACATTTCTTCCATGTACCAAGTCCAAGCCTATCCAAAGAGCCGATATTCTGGTTGGTTATTTGATGCAAGCCTAATGCATGGAAATTTGAACTTAATTTTCCATCGGGGTGAAAATAAATTTCCTACTTGTATGAGTAATTAATTTATTATTAAATTAAAAAATTATATAAAACAAATAAAAATATCATTATCATATTTAAATTTAAAAAATCATAGCTAATAATCATCAATTTAATTTATTTTGTAATATATGATGTTAAAAATGAATCAATTAAACAATCATTAAACAACAGAGAGATAAAATCTTTTGTTATGGAAAAATTCCACAAGCGTACTTTGGCTAATGAGCTAGGAAGAAAGAAAAAATTGTAGAAATTCCCACTGTAGATCACCTGATAATGCAATATACTAAAGCAAAATACTTGATCTACTTCTACAAAACAACTTGTGGAAGCTTAATCGATTTTGAGAAAGATCAAATAGAACACATATAACAGAGAATGATAAATCAATCGCACATGAACATAGAATAATACTCTGGGGAAAGCCTCAGCTGAAAACCCCGATCTCTGTATTATCATACAAGAGGAAATATGTCCAGATTACATAAAGATTTAGCTCACAAGCTATCCAGATCTCAGTACAATCCCTCAATACTGCTCATAGACTGAATAGACACAACATATGCCTTCCTCTAATCCTCTAAGCCTCCTATTTCCTTGCACAGTTTCTCCTGGGTCCTCTGGCTGCCACCTATGTGAATTGACCTCTCACACAACTCATCAAGCTCAGAAGTAACTGCACAATCTCCAAGGAATGAATTCCCTCAATGGAATATTCCTGCAACGGATAGTACACTGTCCCATCATCTGATCTCAACTGGGTCTCTGACTAAACTGATATGCATGAGTTATTTATGAGAGAATATTCAGTTATCTGAAGTGCAGCAGTTACATGCATGCATGCATTAACTAACTGAACTCACAATCAGTTCCACAAACTGTTGGAACTAATCTAACTGGACTTAACTCAGTTAACTGAGCTAACTAATTACAACTCAAAGTACAACTCATCCTGGTCTCCTTAATCAAGGGATAACTTCCTCAATCAAAGGGGAAATTGTTGCATGTCTTCACATAGACTTCATGTTTGATTTTCTAGAACTAACTAACTCAAGATGAATTAATTAATTATTTTACAAACAACTGCTAAAATCAAATTCAAATTTTAATTCTCAATTTTTGGTTCAAGGACTAACTAAAATTGGAATGTATCCCGAAATGCTATTTATAGCAGTGCTATTTTTAGTAATTTTATTTTTAGCATTTCTTGTTGCTATTTTCAACACTCCCTCTCAACAAGAAAGGGATTATCAGTCACCCCAATCCTGTCTCTGTGGAACTCGAACTTGCATTTTGACAATGCCTTAGTCAAAATATCTGCATCCTGTTCCTCGGTCAAAACATACAGCAACACCATGATCCTCTTCACCACACAGTATCAAAGATGATGATACCAGATATTAATGTGCTTGGACCTGTCATGAAATACTAGATTCTCAGAGAGTTTGATAAAACTCTGATTATCGCAGTAGATCACAGTTGGATCCATCCTCTAACCAAACAATCCAACTAGAATCTTCTGCATCCAAATGGCCTCACATGCTGCCTGACTAGAAGCCATGTATTCAGCCTCTGCTGAGCTAAGTGCAACTGATCTCTGTTTCCTACTGTACCAAGAAACTGCAACTGAACCAAGGTTGAAGATTCCTCCTAAAGTGCTCTTTCGGTCTGATGGATTCCCTTCCCAATTTGCATCAGTGAATCCCTAAAGCTTCACTCCCTCTATCCATTTGTACCACAATCCATACTGAGATGTGCCTCTGAGGTATCTCAGCACATGCTTCGCTGCCTTCCAAAACAACTTGGTAGGTTGAACCATAGCTTGACTCAGCTGGTTCACGCAAAGCATAAATCTGGTCGTGTGTTCACTAGATACATCAATGAACCCACAAGCTGCCGGTAAACAGTAGTAGCTATTACCTCACCTGAATTAGCATCCTCCTTCCTCCCGTTACCAGCTAGAGGAGTCTGCATGGGCTTGCACTTCTCCTTGTGGAATCGCCTGAGTATCTCATTGGCATACTTTCCTTGAGACACGAAAACTTCCCCATCCTTCTACCACACTTCCATGCCTAGAAAGTAGAACAAAAGACCCATGTCTTTCATCTCAAACTCTCTTGCAAGGTCCTCCTTGCAAGACTTGATCAACTAATCATCACTTGCCAAAATCAGATCATCCACATAAAGAACAATGATCAATGGCTTACCTTATACCATGATGTAGTAAAGGTTCACATCTGCTTCACTCTTGGTGAAGCCCAACCCCGTGAAATAGCTGTCGATATTGGTGTACCAAGCATGAGGTACTTGTTTTAGCCCGTACAAAGCCCTCTTGAGTCGGCACACATGTGACTCACGATCGAAGGTCTCAAAACCTTCCCGCTGCTCAATGTACACCTCTTCCTCAATATTCTCATTGAGGAACACAGTCTTCACATCCATTTGATGGGTCTTCCAACCCATCTGAGCTAATAGTGTTAATATCGATATGATAGATGAGTACCTTGCTACAGGAGAAAAAGTCTCATCATAGTCGATCCCCTCGACCTGTGAAAAACCACGGGCAATAAACCTTGCCTTATGTTTCTCAACACTGCCATCAACTGCCTGCTTTACCTTGTAAATCCATTGGGAACTCACCACTAACTTTTCCTCCGGTCTTGGGAAAACATCCCAAACATAGTTCCGAACGATGGAGTCGTACTCCTCCACCATTGCATCAACCTAGACTGGTTTTTGCACTGCTTCCTCAAAAGAAGAAGGTTAGGTCTCTACACACTCCCCAACCAGGGCCATGTAACCAGTGTACCGCTCGGGTGACCTCCTCTGTCTGTGTTGAGAAGATGGCTGTCCCACATTCTCTCGTGCATTCATCATCAAACTGTCAGCTTCCCTTGAGTGTTTCCGCCCATCTCTGGAAGACTCAACATGAGGGGATGTCTCCACTCCCAGATCCTCTGCATGCGGCTACTCCGCATCAGTCTGAGGCTCCTCCTCCTTAGGAACTGAAATTTCCTCCTTTGCATGCAACTTGAGCTCCCTCTCAAGTGATACTCACATGAATTTCTACTCGTCAAACTTCAAATCTCTGTGTACCACTGTCCTCTGAATTGTAGGCAAGAACACCCGATAGTTGTGGGGTGTATCAGTGTACCCCACAAGTATCCTCAACTCAGATGTTGGATCTAGCTTCTTCCGGGCATCTTTGGTCACATGGCAATAAACCGATGATCCAAAGATCCTGAAGTGACTCACATCTGGTCTCTTCTCGGAAAAGGCTTCCATTGGTGTCTTCATTCCCAATATACGATGCAGGCTTCTGTTATGCAAGTATACTGCTGTATTGCATGCCTCAACCCACAAATGAAGTGGTAGGCTTTGGTCATGCAACATCGCTCGAGTTGCTCCCACAATCGATCTATTCTTCCTTTCGGCCACCCCATTTTGCTATGGGTTATGGGGTGCAGTCAACTTTCGTTTAATTCCTTTTGCTGCGCAGAAGTCCTTAAACTGTTGGGAGACATACTCTCCACCATTGTCGCTACGAAGGCCCTTATTTCTTTCCAGATTCTTTCTCTGTTAAGGCTTTAAACTCACAAAACCTTGACAAGGTCTGATCCTTCTTCTGCATAAAGTAGATCCAACATCTACGAGAAAAATCATCATTAAAAATAACATAGTACCTTTGTTTAGCGGTGGAGGTTGTAGAGAATGGTCCACACACATTTGTGTGAACTCTCTCCAGGATTGCTCCAGCTCTACTATCTCGATCCTGAAAGGAAAATTTCGCATACTTACCCAAGGTACAACCTTTGCATGTATCCATCTGCTCCAATTTTCCCTTGGGAAGTCTGGTAGAAATCTATTGCATGATCTTCAAGGCCCCATGGTGTAAGTGGCCCAATCTTCTATGCCATAGTTTGCCAACATCTTTTCTCTGCACCAACTTTGCTTTGGAACTCAATGCAACATAATTGTCTACCTCCAACTTGTAGAGATTCTTTACTCGAATCCCAATCCTCTTGGTCTATCCAGTGCCAATATGCCTCAGGAATACCTTTCCTTTATTAAAGACTACATCATAGCCTTGTCTTCCAGCATAGCGATAGACACAAGATTCTTCTTCAAACCCGATACATACTTTATATCATTCAGGGTGAGAAGAGCTCCATGCTTCCTTTGTAACACAACCATGCCTTCACCTGAAACACGGTACTTTCCATCATCGCCCATCTCGATCCGCATCTGGAGATCCTTCTCCTCCAAGGTACTGAAAATATTCTTGTTGCCAGTCATGTGGAATGAAGCTCCACTATCCAGGTACCAAACACATCCCACCATCGATGAAACCATGATGCGATGAGGGAGAAATCCAATTCGAATTATGAAGCTAGTGCCTCACCATCTGATCCCTTCGAGGATCCCCTCTTGGATTTATTTTGAGGACAATTCATAGCATAATGGCCCACCTCATGACAATGAAAGCATCTCACTTTCGATTTGTCAAACTTCTTCCCACCATGGGAAGAACTGGATTTGGAATGGGGCGCCTTCCCTTTCCCTTTCCTTGCCTTACTCGCCGAGGCTAGATTTTCTTCATCATCTTGCTTTGATGAAGATCCATCTCTGGTGCTTCTTCTTATTTCCTCCTGCATCAGATCCGACCAAAGTCATTCTTAATCTGGAAGTTTCTCTCTTCCATTTACCAAGTCTTGGTAGCTATGCCAGCTGTTAGGAAGACCAAGGAGAGCAAGACTCACCATGTCATCATCGGCTGTCATGATCCCTACACTTCCAAGCTCATCCCTGCAGGTGGTGAGCTTGTTCAGATATGTAGAGATCGTGTCGCCCTTTTCACACTTGATTTTCCAAAGCTTGTCTTTAGCACCAACTTCCTCTGATTGCTGTTGTTCTGATATAGATCATTCAATGTTTCCCACATTGAAAACTGTGTCTCCTTCCCATCGAGACTCGAGACTATGTGGTCTTGAACTCCCTCCAGAAGGATTCTCCTCGCTCTAGCCACACATTTCTTCCATTCCGCCAATTCTTGGGCATTAGCAATTGCTGGCTTGGGGACTTCTTGATCAATGAAGTCCTTCAAACCGTTGTCCTCTAATACCACTTCCATGTGATCCTTCCAGGCCATATAATTCGAGCTGCCATCAAGGGCATACTCGAGTCTCAAACCGTTGATTGCCATTGGTGAAATTTGATATGTGATAAGAATTTGAATTCTATAATCAGGAACTTCATACTTGGAACTTATCCCTTCTTTGTATACTGTTCTTCACTTTGATCACCTTTCCTCTGATACCATGTAGAAATTCCCACTGTAGATCACCTGATAATGCAATATACTAAAGCAAAATACTTGATCTACTTCTACAAACAAACTTACGGAAGCTTAATCGATTTTGAGCAAGATCAAATAGAACACATATAATAGAGAATGAGAAATCAATCACACATGAACACAAAAGAATACTCTGGGGAAAGCCTCAGCTAAAAACCCCGATCTCTGTATTATCATACAAGTGGAAATATGCCCAGATTACACAAAGCTTTAGCTCACAAGCTATCCAACTCTTAGTGTAATCCCTCAATACAGCTTATAGACTGAATAGACACAACATATGCCTTCCTCCAGTCCTCCAAGCCTCCTATTTCCTTGCGTAATTTCTCTTGGGTCCTCTGGCTGCCACCTGTGTGAATTGACCTCTCACACAACTCATTAAGCTCAGAAGTAACTGCCCAATCTCCAAGGAATGAATTCCTTCTGCATGTAAGAGATATCCTCAATGGAATATTCCTGCAACTGATAGAACACTGTCCCATCATCTGATCTCAACTGGGTCTCTGACTGAACTAACATGCATGAGTTATTTATGAGAGAATATTCAGTTATCTGAAGTGCAGTAGTTACATGCTTGCATGCATTAACTAACCGAACTCACAATCAGTTCCACAAACTGTTGGAACTAATCTAACTGGACTTAACTCAGTTAACTGAGCTAACTAATTACAACTCAAAGTACAACTCATCTTGATCTCCTTAATTAAGGAATAACTTCCTCAATCAAAGGGGAAATTGTTGCATGTCTTCACATAGACTTCATGTTTGATTTTCTACAATTAATTAACTCAAGATGAATTAATTAATTATTTTATAAACAATTGCTAAAATCAAATTCAAATTTTAATTCTCAATTTTAGTTCAGGGACTAACTAAAATTGGAATGTATCCCGAAATGCTATTTATAGCAATGCTATTTTTAGCATTTCTTGTTGCTATTTTCAACAAAAATACTATATTTAAGTGTTTAATCCCACTCATAGTCATCAACCAAAAGCATACATAGAGGCCAATATCTATTGGAGAACCAAAATTCTTATTGCTCACTTAAGAACTAATTTTCATCAACTCCGTTGTGAAACAGGGAGCTGGAAAATGCCAAAAGAAGTGTGGGAGGAAAGAGTATGCATTTTTTTTGTTTTTCCGGAAAAGTGGAAACAAAAAAACATTTCATTTTAGAATGCGAGGCCTTCAAAGACAACAGGGATATGTTGACGGCTAGCTCTTGGGATAATCTAGTTTGTCGAGAAGATGGGAGCATTTATTGTGAAGCTTCATAGAAAAATGGCCGAATACATCAAGGAGATGAAGAAGCAATATGTCCCATAGGCTATTTTTAGCCTCGTGGAAGTTAAAATAATTTCTTTCTTTCTTTCGATTCAATTCATTTTGTAATATATTGTAATATATATGATATTGAAATGAAAACCTTTTGATTCAATTTTTTTGTTTTTTGTTTTGTTTTGTTCTTATATATTATAATTTTTTCTTAAATTAATAATTTTTAAATAAAAATATAAATGTTATTTTTAGATTATTTTTTCCATACATATATTTAAACTTTGTGAGAATATGGTTTTTTTTAAGGAAAATACTAAATAATTCAATAAATAAAGTAATTAATTTAAAATATTTTTTTCCTTTTTATGAATTCAAATTTGGTTAGTAAAAAACAACATTTAAAAAAAAAATGAATAGAATTAAAATAAATCTGCATCTCCTCTTAACAAAATACACGAAATTATATCTTTTGAATTCAGATACGATTACATGCCATAAACAACACTGACCTTGTACTCATAAAGACCCATAAAGACAAACCACTACATGATTACAAAAGGATACCAAAACCATTGCGGAAAGACAAACTACTACCGTATCTTTATCATTACATCATACATATAGTCGTATCATTCTATAGACTATATCTTTTCATTTCTGCAATTTACAAAAGGCAAAAGACAAAACTTCCCATAATAAACTTGCTAGAGATGCTAATCGTTGGCTCAAGTTGGCTTGTTAAGGTTGATTTCCTGTGTGCTTGTTTAATTCCACTAGAGCTTCTTTACTCAACTTAAGGTCCATCACAATGTTTTTGATGGCATCTACTTCATCCAACAAACGAGAGAACTAGAATTGGAGGGACATGAGCTTGTCAGTAAGCTCGATTTGAGCATGACACATATGGCAAAACTTTACCTATAAATCATAGTTGGCCATGTGGAGTGGTTCATGTGAGGACAAATAATGGGAACAAGGACTATCTGTCGACAAGGAGTCAAAGTTCGAATCTGAGTGGAATATGAATTCATTTTGCTTTTCTGAACAAGAGCTAGGCTTGAAAGGGAGACAGAGAATATTGACCTCAAAAAAATTCTAGTACCTTCCCAGGTAATGACACAAGGAAGCAAGCAATTGAACCCACTCTTTGGACTAGCATGCACTATAAAATTGACCCAATTTCCAAATATATTTAAAAGACTCACCAAATTAACCAAACACAACTTAATTAGTTTTCCATTCTCTATTCTAGAACTGAGGAGAGGGCTTATCTTTGAGGAATTTCCAACTCAGCACAGACTTATAGAGCTAAATATTGGAAATTTAGAAGTACCTTTCATGTATAGGATTTGCGTCGAATTGATGAACTTTGGGCGAAATTGTTTTGGGTTTCGTGAATTTCCTCCGATATTTCAAGTCCTAAGCGCCAGAAAATCCACGAGCTTGAATGTCTTACCCACCCTGTCACCAACCCAATGAATAAATGGAGCCTAAAATGGAGCTCTTTGTAGAGATTCCAGAGGGGGACCTGTCCTAACGTCATAGTTGAGATTAAGAGCAAAACCAAAGCCAAATTCACAACCAACTGAGAAGAAGTCACCTTTGGGGAAAGGAACACAGGATGTAATGTTTTTGAAAGATTGCACCTTGTCAATTTAACTCTCTGATCCCTGCCGATCCACACAAATTCCACCTCCAATACATTAAATTTCTTTGTGCATCGACCAGAGAGATACATCATTATTGTGTGTGAAGAGTAATTCTAATGCTCAACCGAGTGAGCTTTGATATCTTGTGCATGCAATGCAGAGAGAAAGGCCCTTGAATGATGATGAATGAAATGGGTTGACACATTTAACAAAGAAGTCATGCCAACGAAAGACCACACATATGTTTGGATGAATGATGGGTCATCATTACTTTGGGTAGAGAATGATTAGGAAAGAAAATGAGTAGGTCTAGGGAAATAAATGAGACTGCTTAATACTGCATTCAATATCCAACAAAACCAATGCTTTAAGGTATTCCACATGTTAAGTGCTCTTTGAATCATTAGGGAATTAAACACTTGGGTTTTTGCTCATTTATTTCGAGCTCAAATTCATCTAGAGAGCCTGGTTTGCCTTCGTATCAACTTCAATATTGTTATTTATGAGAATGTGGAAATAGCTCCTATAATGAAACGCTGCTAAAACACGTATGATTCTATGAAAAATCCTATCCAAAGTGTTGTCTTTTAGGTTCTTTCCGTTATTTAGATACTTGATCATAGGTAAAGAGTCGCATAAGATAACTAAATCATCCACACTTTTATCTTTGGCGATAAGTAAACCTTGAAAGAGCCAATACATTTCAACTTGGTTGTTTGATCTTCTTCCTGGATCCCATACAAACCTTAATTTCAATTATTCCCTCTCAAAATGGATTAAAATCCCTCCCCTCCTACCACTCCTAAAATAAATAATTCAATAAAAATAAATAAAATACAAATTTAAAATAATTTATTTATTTTTATAATGATGAATTTTTTTGCCAATTAATATTTTTTAAATAAAATAATAATATTATTTTTCTTATACAAATTATTTTTTCCCTTACCCATGTCCAATCTATGTGAAAATGAAGATATGAATCATAAAAATAGTGGGATAATTAAATCAAAATAAAGAATTAAAAAATTTCAAATCTTCATAGCACCAATTCGAACCTATTCCTAAGAAGATGTCAATATCTGTGTGTCCATGTCCACCTTTTTTGACAAAAATAAACCGATTTACCCCCTTTAAATTTAAATAAGTTTCGTAATAATCAGTTCAATTTAACATGTGTTAGAAGAGCTTGAAGCCAGCCTTTTCCGCTTGGAATAGGAGATTCGGTAGATCTACGGAAGAACAAACAATTACATTAAAACTTATTTAAAAATTAAGCGCCCGTCAACGGTGCATTCAATTGATCGGTTGGTGAGATGTCAATTTTAATTGAAAATTCTAATTTGATTGGTTGAAATACTGTCACCAGAATCAAGACAAAATCATGAAAGGATTTTTTTTAATTGACACTTAGTCCAGGGCCTCTACCCCGATTTTTTTGGTCTGAGCTCTTATATTTACTTTGCAAATTTATGTAAATAAATAAAAACCGAATTTTCTATCTCATTTAGTTGTGATGGTAGTGAAAATAAAGTGTTATGTGCTATGAGATTGAAGTTTAAATCTTCAAATTTATTTGTGCTCGCTGAGAGACCTAGAGATTAAGTTTATAGTGGTAGCGGTTAGAATTGACTCTTTAGAAGGGAAAGTTGCAACTCAATTATGAGACCAACCCAACCAATCCTATTGTCAATTCCTTTAAATTATATATATATATATATATATATATATATATATATATATATATATATATATATATATATATTACTCATTAATTAATATATATATATATATATATATGAGTAGTAGTTATGAGCTATCTCTACTCTATATATATATATATATATGAGTTGTCTATAATGCGACTTTTTGAGTTTCTGGTGGATTTTCTGGCCGGAATTTGGCGGAAAAATTTGAGGTCGATTTTTGTTATTTAAACTGGTTTTTTCACTGCATATATGGATTCAATAACCTGAAAAACCCCTAGGGCACTTAGATTGTGCAGAGTTTACTCATCAAACTTGTGATTTCAATGAATTCCTGCTGGATTTTAGACAAATTAAATCAAAAAAATAAGTTTTTCAAAAAGTCGCATTAAAGACAACTCTATATATATATATAAGAACACTAAATTTTTCCAGAAATTTGCTTCTCACAGGGGTAGTATAAACACTATTTGGCAAATAAAATTGGACTTTGTGTTCAACACTGGGGATATTCAAAAGGAAGCGGTCAAATACTTTCAAGGGATTTTTATGGGAAGACTTAATGTGGACATTGAGAACCAACTTCAGTTTATTGAACTTATTCTACATTGTTCTCTAAAGCAGATAACCTTGAGATTGATCACAGATTGATAAGCCTATCTCCATGGAGGAAATCGCTTGTGTTCTAAAATCCTTCTATAGAGACAAATGCCCCAAGCCTGATGTATGTATGGTTAAAATCTTTCTCAATTTTCTGGATATTATGAGTATGGACCTTTTGCATATGGTCGAAGAATCAAGAAGGCTCTGTAGTGTGGATGGAGCGATTAACTCAACCTTTATGGCGCTTATCCCAAAGTCCTATGATCCTAAGAATTTTAGGGATTTTCGTCCTATTTCTCTATGTAACAGCACATATAAGCTGACATTGAAGATTATTGCTTTCAGAATTAAAGAGAAGCTATCTAACTTCATTACATATGAGCAATTTGGGTTTCTTCGGAGTTGACGAATACATGATGCAATTGCCATTGCCCAAGAATGTATTCACTCTATAAAGGCCCACAAGAAAGAAGCAATGATTCACAAATTGGACCTTCATGAAGCCTATGACTGTGTAGATTGGACATATCTACGTATCGTCCTATTCAAAATCGGTCTAAGGCAAAGCATGGTTGATTGGATCATGGTCTGTGTCTCTTTGGTCAACTATGCTCTACTCATCAATGGTTCTCCATCGAATTTCTTACGACCATAGAGAGTGCTTAGACAAGGTTATTCCTTGTCTCCATTGTTGTTCATATTAGTGATTAATGGTCTAAGCAAGAAGATCTAGGAGACACGTGAGAATGCACATTTTCGTGGTTTACAAATCATTTAGAGGACCCTTGTCTCCCACCTCATGTTTGTGGATGATGTATTGGTCTTTGGTCAAGTATCCAAACCAAAATGGAGTGCCTCATTCCATATAATCTCCAACTATGGACAGGCCATTGGGTTAATTGTGAATACCCACAAATCTGTGCTAATTAAGGCCTCTGAAAATGATGATGTAGTGGCAGACATTGTTAATCTATTTAGTCTTAATACGTCCCCCCTAGACGACGGCTTCACATATTTGGGTACCAGGATGAAACCAAACAATTAAAACATCAGAGATTGGTTATGGATCATGGATAAATTCAAGAATTGGCTTACACACTGCGCCCATCGATGGATCTAATTAGGTGGCAGGTATATCCACATTCAATTTGTTTTGCAACATATTTCTTTTTACTGGATGCATTTGTTTATGCTACCATGTAGTCTTATCAACAATATCGAATCTATCATGGCCAAATTCTTATGGGCGGGTACTAGTGGCAACAAAAAATTCCATTTAGTGCAGTTGGATGCAATATCATGTGACAAAGAACATGGGGGTTGGGGTCTTAAGGATATCAAAATTTTCGGTCGGGATCTGCTTATTAAGAGCCTTTGGTGGGCTTTAACAAGGAAGGGCATTTCATAAGGCATCATAAAGTATAAATGTACGAAGAATATGTCGATTTCCCAATGGTTCAGATATGGTTTTAACTGGCCTGTGAAGGGGTCATACATTTGGAATGGTTTCCTCAAAATAAATTCCTGGCTTATTAAAATTCTAAGATGGTCCTTTGCTACAAGAAATCATATACTCATTGGCATTGACATTATTCAAGCTATGAGTAATCACTACTTATCTGAGGATATCTTAAATGCCTTGCACGCTCTTGGTTTCTTTCTATTATCACAAGTCATCGTGGATACGTCTGCAAGGAACTATAGTCTCACATGGAAGTTTGCGGAGGATATTGGGCTACGAGATTCATTGGTAGATAAATGGGAAAGATATACCCTCGACCTCAAGATGGGAGGTATTTCTTTTCACAATTGAGAGGATAGTTAGTCAATAATTAATTAACTTATTACCTTTAACATTATAATATTATTCATATTTAATCCTAAACATCCCATTATCATTTTATGTAACCCTAGTGATTTATTTATAGGAGTTATTATTGTATGTAACCCTAGTTATTTATAGGAATTCATTCACGCAAATAATATTTTTAATAACCATTAGTTTTATTCTAAATGTTATTTATTTAAATATTCCTATATTAGTTTAATTCTAGAAATAAAATATTAACTTAATATTACATAAATAATAATAATATTAAATTTATTGATTGGAGTCAAAATAGCTGTTATGTGGTCCTCGAGTTAAAATAGTCGTTAGTTAGCCGTTGGAGTCTCTTCTCAGTCTATTTAACTGGCTGGGCCTGATCTGCTTCTTCATCTTGTCCTGACGATGAACCACACTTGTTGGTTCGAAACGTGTCGACAAATGTCTTTTTCATGTGATTTACGCTGAAGCTCTTCTTATAATTATGACTAATCACAGAAGCCTCAATTCTTCAAGGATAGGATATGTTGGAATGTTAAATTGAAGAATGACAATTTGATTGTAGCTGAGACACGCTCCTTCATATATCATTATTTACACCTTGAGGGAACTAAAAGATGGTATGTTAGCGTATGGAGCTAGAACATTTTAACAAAGCTGATTCTTTTTGTATGGCTAACATGGAAGAATTAGATCCTCACAATTGACAATATCATCAAATGTGGCATGTATGGTCCAAAATGTTGTTTATTATGTAGAGGGGCATAAGAGAATGTCACTCATATATTTTTTCAATGGCCATACACTTCTGCTATATGGTATGGGGTTACACAATCTCTTAGGGCACAACATAATAGATCCTTCCCTTCTATTGCAAATTGCCTCACTTGGTGGATGCACAGAAACCGAGAATGTAGATCCCTCCCCTGGTTCATGATATGGTGAATATGGCGAGCTTGTAAAGATCTTATTTTTTAAGGCCGTCCTCTCGAGATAGGTAAGGCCGTGTCCTAGATTTGTGCCCACTTCGACGAATATGGCTAGAAGGTGTAAGATTCCAAGCCTGATATGAACTTGGTGAGCCACAAAAATATGGTATACCCTATTGGTTTTTTTTTGATGGGGCAGTGCAGAATAATCGATGTGGATGTGGTGTAGTTTTTTTATTGAACTCATATCAACAACTTAATGTTTACTAGAGCTGAGGGAATGGAACCAACACTCGTGCATAGGTTATTGTATTGTGGAGATTAATGTTCTTTGCAAGGAGGATGAGCCTAGCACACATTAATATCCTAGGTGATGCAGAAGTCCTTATAGATTGGTTAAATGGCAAGACAAATATTTGTGCTCCAAATCTAGTGAATTGGATGGACGTTATTGCAAAGTTGAAGGTATCTTTCTCCAGTATCTCTGTCAAACATATTTTTAAAGAGTTAAATTTTGCTGTAGACTCCTTATTCAAAAGGTGCATTAGGGTAGAGCTAGGTTCTTTCTATTACAAAATCCTCAACAATGGAGTGCTCCGGGAAGAAGGCTCACTACAAATTGGATAATCTATAGGTTAATGTCTATTTTTTGCAAAACTCTGTCTTTTTTGTTGTATGTAGTCGACTATACAGGTTAAGATTAGACCATCCATAGCAATGTTTGACTATTAGAACTTTCTCTTTACTATCTTAATGGCAATAATTTTTGATAATGATGATGTAATATAATTTAATAAGAAACTTTATAAGAACATACAATCCATATTAACTTCATATATTACATGTACTAGTACTTTCATATTAATGGAACTATCATGATTTTTTTCCTTTCTCAAAAAAATATATATAAAAAATATTTTTGTTGTTTAGATAAAACTATCCATTTTTTCATTTCTAAAAAAATCTATATAAAAAATATTTTTGTTATTTTTATAAGATTTCTGGTATTTATTTTTTGAATATATTATCTTTATTATATATTATTTTAATTAATATATTTTTAAATAAGTATTTTTATTAATATATATTATTAATATTTTTTTGATTAATTATATTAACCATTTTTAATAATAAGTCAACATATTATAAAATATAAAATGTTTTGTCATCTTTTTATGATTTTTTGGCGATACAACTTTCATTTTAAAAAATTATCACCCAAATCTTATAACCAGCCACACATTTATTTTCTAGTATTAGTTTTAATATGTTTTGCCATTAACTTTTTTATAGTATAAATGTTTTGTCTTATATAAATTTTTTTGTGATATAATTTTTTACAATATTGTTAATTTTAATTATTTAAAATGTTTGCCATTGAAACTTATTATTCTAAATAATAACTATTTAAATTTTTGAAAAAAAAATTGAAAAAAACAAAATAATAGATATGACTAAATATTTATATATACAGATCAACATATATAATTATTAGGTTTTTTTTTTTAACCACATAATGAATCAGTAACTACCGATATATACCATTGTGACGGGTCTTAAAGAATACAACAGGCCTAGTGTTGAATTGACTTCAGAATGATAGGCTTTATGACAAGTGTGTGGGGACAGTTTTATGATCCAATTTCCAGGGCATCTTGATTCCAAATTAGCAGGTCTAAGTTTGGTGTTGACTTGACTGTAAAAGGGTGTACTGCAGGACAGTGAGACGATAAACATGGAATTGAGAGTACCTTTATGAAGAACGCCTGATTTGAATGTGGAATTGGGGCCAGCCATGTGGTTGATTGAAATGAAATTGGTCAACGTTTTAGATAGCTCAGGGCTCAAGAGCCGACAAATACCATCTTTCGGATTGTTGAATTGAATTTTTGCTAAAGAGAAAATCTTTCGGCTTTTTTCCTATTTTATAAACAAATAAAGACATGATTTTAATTTATATAAGCAAGTTGAAATTAGTGTATGCTTAGTTTAACTAAGCAGAAGAGTTGGTCCAGAAAATTATGGAAATTTTGGTTATATTTAGAGAAATTTTGGCAAAGAATTTCGTAAATCTAAGATATAGTAGTTAAATTTCAAAATTTTAGGTGTCCTGGACGTTTTTGATGGTGCTGAATCCATTTCCACCATCAAAAACACGATTCAAACACTGCCTCTACAAGATTTTTTGAATTTTTTTGCATGGATTCCAGCCACTTTTGGCCATCTGGACAATTTCTCCGCCTCTTTAGATGAATTAGTGTATATCCTTCAAAATAAAGTAAGTATCAAAATGTTATAATATTTATGGTATTTTATTTGTGCATTTGTAAATATTGAATTCATAAAAATTAAAATTTACAAAGTAATTTTTGTTTTTTGTTTTTGCTATGGAAGAGAACATATTTTTTGTGTTTTTGTCATTCAAGTTTATTTTGATTTAACTTTAACTTCAATTTAGATATATGATCAGGTTTGGAGTTGTTTGATAATATGGAGACATTTTTTTTTGGGATACACTGATAAATCTACTTGAAAATCTGACTTAACCCTATGAGAAGAGAAATCTTAAATATAAATAGTGAATTATATTCAATGAATTACTAAAAACGATCACCCCTGATTCCTAAATTCATAATTTATCTCAAACCTTAATATAAGACACACTTCAACAAAGTTGGTAGAAGTGTAAGCACATTAGTGCATGATGTGGCGGTCTGGGCAGTGGGTTTGCACGCTCCCCGGCTGCGTTTGAGTCCTGTGGTGCTGCGAGTTGTAGTGTATTTGATCCCAGCTTGATATGTTCCACTGTGCCTGCAGCATATTCGTTGTAATGTGAATCCCAATGTGACCGCTGTCAGTGATCCCAATGTGACCGCTGTCAGTGATAGTTCTGATACGTATATGTAAAGAAAAGAGGGCCTATATATGCTTCTAAAGGGAACTAGCCTCTCCCATCTTTAAAAAAAACAAAGTTGTTAGAAGTGTGATCTAAACTCAAAGATACCTATATTCTTGATTAAAAGGCAAAAAAATATTCCCTATGCTACTCGTATTTATTTAAAATTTTATTAAAAGTAATTGGAATGAGGGATTTGAATAATTAAATTTATATAAAATAAATCAGCCTGTCAAACGAATTCCATCTTTACATATTATAAGATTTTAATATAGGGTTGAACTCTTATTAAAACAATTGTAATACCTTAATTATTAATTATTAAACTTTATATAAAACAAATATGATGGAGCCTCTTGAGCTTCCAAATCAATATATACATTTATATAGTTTTATTTTTTTATTTTTCATATTTTTAATAAAATTTGTTTGAAATCTGAAATAACAAATTCAAATTATTAAAATTATATGGTGTAAATATTTTCAATGATTTGAATCAATCTATAAAAAAAAATATGGAATTTATATTTTTCTAGGTAAATAAATTGTATTTTTCAAGTTAGTATATTTTATGAGCTTTTGAATTAATGAGTCATAATTTTAGAAAAACTATGGATAGATCAGATTTTGTCTATAAGACAAAAACAAATATATATTGAAAAGTGTGAAAGATTGTAGAGATAGATTGAGTGATTTTAGAATTCAGAAAAATATGTTTATTGACTGATTTGAGGATTTAGGAAAATTGAGTGATTTATGGGTGTTTTATGGAGTGTTTTTAGGATTTAGAAAAGATATTGCATTTCTTAATTCTATTTATTTAAGTCTATGGGCAATGAGAATGAATGGCCAAATGCATATAGAATCAGGCCAAGAGAGGAATGAATATTTCTATGATTGTTATGTAATTGTATGGACATGATTTTACTAATGATTTTTTTTTCTTCATCATATTCACAAATTATCAATATATACATGAATGAGAAATTCCAATTTTATGTGTAATCTCGAATTAAACAGAATTTCAAATCTTGTATATAGGTTTGGAATTAAATGATATTAAATTTAAATATCACAAGTGCATAAATTTTCTGTGTGTTTGTTTCATTGCAGGAACATAAAAAAATATTAAACATGGTTAAAAATGTATGAGCACCTTCATATCAGTATTGCATTTGACATCCCAGGAAAGAAAAAAGGAAAAAATGTAGGAAATGATGAATTTTCCTGGATCAAAAAACTTTATAAAACCTGATCACAAAACACTTAGCCAGTGTACGAATTAATCAAAAGTTCAAACTCGTTGGGCTACTCACTTCCAGAGCCCCTAGGCTCTATCAATCGGTGGAATTAAAAGCGAAAGGTGATCAAACATTATGGTTTGAAAATTTTGGAATCAGACGAATCCAAAATTCGTTTGGAATAAAAAGTTGGTTGGTAATTGAACACAGTTGGGTAATTTTGATGAAAAAATTTCGTGTATAATTTCAGTGAAGAATTATCATTTTAAATGATTTTATTTATATATATTTAATGTTATGTTGGAGTCACGATTAATTGTTGTTATACTAAAATTTGTAGGCGTTAGTAAACAGACACGTCGCTAGTGTTAATCAAATGAAACAGACGGGAGCGTTAGATCAATACCCTTATTAACAGGGAGCGCAACAATCTATCCCTTTTACGCGAGTTAGGTGCGTTTAAAACTGGTGACCTTTGACTCTGATGTCACTTGTTGAAGTCACAATTTCTGTTACAGCAAACCCCGCCGATATTAATAAACAGACACATCATTAATGTTAAAGATCAACATAACTATATCCTCAGAGTTCCCGAGCTACAAAATATGTGTACCAGAACACAAGCAGAAAAACCATCTCCTAAAACGGGATTTTTTTATATATTGAATGAGTTTGGTTGTGTTCAGGTTTTTTCTATGGAATTTTTTGATAAAGGAGAAATCCTGCCAAAGCACAGGTGCAGAATCTTCCATAAGGCTAGATCTGCCTATACACAGTTTAGTTCACATTAATACAAACTAATATATACGCATACATTTCCCTAGAGCAAAACTTTGATTTTGCATAATTCTCAACGAATTATTCGCTGATGTCTGGTGGAGGGCTGATATTGCTGGAACCTGTTGCTTTACATTCAGAATCTGGTTTAATAATCCCACCCGAGCTGACCATGTTTCGGCAATTCAGACAGCCATAGCCGAGCTGCTTTATCCGATGGAGTTGGGTAACAATTTCCAACATGCATGGCCGATCGTCCTTCTCTGCAGACAGGCATAGAAAAGCCAATTCAGCTACACTGGTAATCATTTCATTTACAACGGGATCAGACTCAAACTCTAGACCAGGATCGACTAGCTCCTGCAAAACCCCACTCTGAATTTTTGTCGTGGCCAGATGCGCCAAGCTGATTTCCCTACCATCTCTCATTTCATCCACAGCTTTCAAACCAGAAATTATCTCTATCAAAACTACGCCAAAGCTGTACACATCGCTTTTGTCTGTAAGCTGATAGAAATGACTATAGTCAGGGTCGACATAACCAGGCGTCCCCTGCGGACTTGTTGAAACATGGGATGCTTCCAGAGGCATAAGCCTGGAAAGCCCAAAATCTGCAACTTTAACCCCCATATTTTCATCCAAAAGAATATTGGTGGACTTTATATCTCTGT
>APFE030957999.1:0-11963 GCA_000404065.3 Pinus taeda
TTTTTGTAAAACCAAACTTATATATATATATCACCACAATATATATAAGTTTGGTTTTACAAAAACTTGTGTCTGAGACACTTATGGCCACATGACCTATAATATAAGAAAATACATGTAGTCAAAATATGGCTCTACGGCCTCTTAGTTGACTAGCCCTGTTGATGATCATGGTAACAGACAACCGCGTCGGAAATCTTGCACAATAGCCGACTAATAAGGTTAGACACTCCAACGGTGTAGCATTGTAGTGTTAGAGGGATATGATTGACCCTAGTCTCTAGTTAACTATGGGTCAATGCCTCGACATGATGCTTAAACTCTGAAAGAGTTTTGGCTACATCAAGGTCTCACATCTCCTCCTATGCTCCTACAACCACCTGTGCCTCAATCTATGCAAGTACTGGTTCTCCTCGCCGTTGAAGGTAGGGTCAACCTACTGGTTGAACTAGTCCAACATCTACATGTGAAATCAATAGTTAGTCTCTGATACATGAAAAACAACAAAAAATATTGTAAAACCCCAAAAAAAAAACATTCAAAATGTGTTTTTACCTATGTCAGCCCATAGCTTGCCACCGGCAAGAATAAGATCTAGGTCTCTGAGAAGCTCAAGAGAAATATGTTGAGGACGTAGCAATGGAATCCTCTCTAAGGAAAATGATATGAAAATTGACCCATACCTGAAATTATTCAATCATCCATCCTTTGCTTTGGTGAGTTTCCTCTTTATATTCCTCAAGACCCCTTCACTCCAATTGAATACAATTGGTTCTACGCATTCTAGTGTGTATTTCACTTGGGTCCTATTAGCCAAATGAAAAGTAGCGTTGTTTGCCAATCTAGCTATAGTGAAGAGGATTATCTTGAGAGGCATTCTTGCCACATCCTTAATTTATATTTTCCCATTTTTTGTTGGTTTGGAACGAGGCCTACAATGTGTAGTAACATAATATATAACTGTCTCGTTGCCCCTGCTTGAGCCAGACAACGAGATAGGATCTCCTCTCCTCAACAAACCTGTCAAAAAATATATATCCTCCACCTCTATGCTGAGGGTATGTGCACCAAGTATGAAACATTATGCATGAGTGCCCCATGCCCTGGCTAGATACTCTAATAATTACAGTTGGGTGCATTCCCCAATGTGGTCTCAAATTTGTTATACAAAATTTCACTATTGCGGACAAAGGTGAATTTCCTAAACCTAGTGGCTTGGTCTAAAACAATAGAAGACAAATAACTTCAAAGTTTTCCTTAGAGAAATTTGAGTATTCGAAAGAAGCCTACCTCAGATCTGTAACAAGTCTTCCTTTCCTCCTTGCTTGTAAGCTCCAAATGCTATAATTATAACCTGCACACACGACTAAAACAAGTAAATAAACCAAAATCCATGTAGCGTAATCTAAAATATCTATTCAATGAGTTAGAAAAACATTGAAATATATGATTTCAAACATAACACAACAAATATAAATAAAAAAGATGCTCTTTGTATTAACAAAAATAGGAGGGAGTACAACCATGAATAAAAGTATGACTTTGTATATGTTTCCCCAAGTTGACTTGTCCTTCCTTGTCAGAAAGCACAATTCAAAACCAATCCTAATGCATGAAAGTGATGACTCCTTAGGTTCAGACCAACAACATGAGGTCACTGTGAATCTCCAAAAGCCAACCTAGACCTTATGGGATGCAATAAATCTATAGGAAAAGTGTGGTAGTTTAGGAATTATTATCCATTTACCAATATAGGCTTGAGATCCACTTAAGAAGGGTAGATGATCTCAAGAGATAAGAGGTGAGGTATCTAAGATATGATCAGATGGGATTCAAGCTCTTATTGATGGTAAATAGTTAAAATTACCTTGTAAGTTTCTAGAAGAGGAAGCTTTGGAAAAAGTTTTAAATTTTCCCTAATTTCTAGAATCAACGCACCTAGAGAAGGGAGTGTTTGGGCTTCAAAATGTCATGCAAATATCACTCATTACCATACATTTTTCGCCTATGCTTCCATTATATCACTCACTATTCACCACCTTATCACTCCATTATCCCTATTATTCACCATTAATGGGTCTCATTTATATTTTCCAAATATTATTTATTTTTAAGCATTTTTAAGAGAAATTCTTGATTGAATATTAGAAAATCATATATTTTACTTTATATATGGAAAGTGGGTTGTTTTTGTGACGTGTGTTGTTAGGATATTCTGACACATAGGAAATAGTTAAGTATAAACTTGGTCTAGTATACTAGTTAGGTAAAGTGTGTTTCTTTACTATGTACTTTTGTAACATACAATCCGACGGTCACAGATATGTAGTGATCTGACGGTTCAATTCTCTCCTCGGGTATATTACCGACCTGACTGTGGCTTAACAACCGATGGTCCATGAATCTCTATTTAAAGAGCATGGAGGGTCATCTGTAGGTTAACCGTTCATGAGGAAGCTTATGTAAAATTTCATTTCTTTTATTAATAAATTGCCTGAAGTGGCCGCGTTGGCTCAGGCCGTGGACTGTTTCCCTCTTTGAGGGTTTTAACCACGTCAAAAATATTGGTGTATTGATCTATGATTTATTTGTGAGCGGTGTCCTTTGGTGTTCTGTCTGAGAAACTTACCTTGTAAATTCCTACATGTGTAGGTGCCAAGGAAGCTTCCAAGACACCTTTATGTGGCCTTGAATGATCAAATTCGAATTTGAAGAGATAAATCTCATGGAGAAAATCAAGGACAAAGGGATTTGATAAGATAAGCCTCATGGAGAAGATCATGATCTCATGGAGAAAATCAAGGACAAAGGGGGTTATGTGTCTAGATGGTTGAGAGATTTATGGAACTAAAGAGAGATTAATGGATGATCATTATGAGTTTGTTACTCATCCCATTGTATAAATAGGATTACAATCTCCTCCATTTGTAATCTGGAAGTTTTTGTAATCTTAGAATTTTGGAGTATGTAATCTTCGAAGCTTAGAGTTGTAATCTTAGAGTTGGTTTGTAATGGAGATTTTGAAATAAAGGATCATACTTCAATTTTGCTTCTACATCCGAGTCTCCATTGAAGTGGTGTGCTTGTGGAGTTATGGAGGGCCCCCATGGCCTCACTTGCATGCTTATTTACTTATTTTAGGTATAATTTAGTTTATGTTTTTGTTTGATTTCAGCTTTCAAGTTTTGTTAAATGTTCTCATATTGGAAGAATCTTATTTGAAAGTGTTCTTGTAAGAGAACTGTAAGATCTCATACAATTATTAGATCTAGGTTTATTTCATTTCATCTTTTGATTTCTTATTAGATGTTCTAATATTGAAAGAGATCTTAATGAATATGTTCTTGTAAGGGGACTTTAATATCTTGGACAAATTAGGAATCTTTCTAGATCTATATATTTTAGATAAGCACTTCTAAGTTTACCTTCCCGGGTTGACATTAAATTAAACTCTAATTTGCATCCGCATTTTAGACCCAAACAGGGAGCAACAAGTATTGATCAACGTTGTTGTCTAAGGGTGCAACATGTGTTGAACGCAAGTGGCCAAGAGTGTAGGGAGCATTGGGGCTAAAAAAAATGTTTTTAAGCAATTTGTCCCAAAAACTCATAATTCTTGGAGATGAGATGCTTAGGGCTTTGTGGAGGGATGGTGACAAAGTGTTCAAGGATTCCAATTAATCCAATTTGGAAGACTTTTGAGTTGATGTGACAAAATGGCCTATAACACTAGAGATTTATAAAAATGGAATTATTATATTATGAGTAGTAGGAAATAATGTTCACCTGCCTCTTCGAGGGGGCAACCTTTAGGAGAGTAGAGCTCAATTACAACAATACTCAACAAAAAATTTCCTCACCATCTTTAAATATATATAGTTTCATGAGATATAAAATCATAACTACTTGTGGTTCCTTGCACAATGTGGGTTAACCACATTATTTATTAGTTATGGCTAATTTATTTACCATACTTGACTAAACTAACTAATTGTGGTCCCTTTTTAGAATGAGGGCCAACCACTTACAATCATCATTAATGCAAGTACCACTTAGGGGATTTATTTACTAATCTAACTAAGTGTGGTCCCTTTTTAGAGTGAGGGTTAACCACTTACAAGCATCATAACTCTTACAAGGTCCCTTGTGCCTATTACATTAATAATGGTGTTAAGGTCGAACCCAAACATGCACCCCCCCCTTCAAAATCATCCTTGTCCTTAAAGTTGGAGCTGCAGCAATTGGTGGAGAATAGTTGTTGGTTCCCATGTCACATCTTCTAGTGAGGTGCCTTTCCACTGGATGAGGAATTCCTTGATAGTGTGGCTGCGAAGATGCCTTCCTCATGAATCTAAGACCAATTCTGGTCAAATCGAAAGAGACCCTTCCTTGTCCAATTCAGATATTATGGTTTAAACCTTTCAATTGTGCCATACTAATTTCTTCGAAGATGCCGAAAAATCCAGCTTTTAGGTGACTGAGCCAATACACTTAATCACTTGATAAGGCCCATAAAATTTTGGTGTTGATTTCTGGAAGCCTTTTTCTTTGAGAGGCGTCTTCTTATAAGGTTGGAGGTGAATAAACACTTGGTCACCCACTTGAAAAGGCATTTTAGAGTGATCTGGGTCTGGTTGTTGCTTTATCCTGTTTTGAGCTCGGTGGAGATTATCCTTCAGAAGAGCTAGAGTGGTGGCTTGGTTCTGAAGCAACTTATGAACTGCATGTACTTTGGAAGATCTTGGGAGATAAGACGTCAGCGAAGGTGGGAGTTGGTCATACACCACCTCATATAATGTCATCTTGGTTACGTCATGATAATTAATAGCATACCACCATTCTGGTAAAGGTAACCACTGCACCCATTGATGTTGTTTGTCTGAAGCAAATTACCATAGATAGGTATTCAAACATTTGTTTACCACTTATGTTTAACCATCCATCTTAGTGTGATATGCTAAAATCATTTGGAGCAATGTGACATGTAGCTTGAATAACTCTTGCCAAAAATTGCTAATGAATGTGGGATCTTGAGTAGACACAATAAAAGTAGGCATTCCAAACAGTTTGAAATTTTTATTAATGAAAACTTCGGCCACCAATGTTGGCGTGAGGGGTTCTGTAAGGGCACAAAAATGGGCATATTTGGAGAGTCGATAAATACTACCATGATAATTGACTTGTTTCCTGATTTAGGAAGACTTGTAATGAATTCCATGGAGACATTTGTCCATATAGGGGAAGGTAGAAACAATGGTTGTAAGGTCCCTAGTGTCTTCATTGTTTCCCCTTTGTTGCGCTGGAATATTTCACATTCAGTTACAAATGTAAGAATGTCTCGTTTCATCCCAAACCAAAAGAAAGAGCGGCATGCCCGAGCATAAGTCTTCAAAATCATGAATGTCCTGAAATTGGTGAGGAATGTAGGTTAGCTAAGATACAAGATTCGAGTGTGGAGTTGGAGAGGGAACCACATGATCTATATATCAAAATATGTCTTCCTAACAAGTATAACCCGCTGGGGGGTTAGGATCCTCTTATAGCCTTTTAATTATCTAGGAAAGAGATGGATGGTTAAACCATTCATTGTGTGTCTCCTCAATCCAAGTGGGTATGGGAAAAGATAATGATAAGAGAGTGTCATCCTCCTCAAATTTTCTAAACAAGGCATCTTCCACAACATTTTGTCTACCCTTTGTACTCACTATCTCATATTCATAGCCCAACATTTTGGTAATCCATTTACTTTGTTGTGGAGAGTATAAATGTTGTTCCAAAAAATAATTTTGACCATGATGATCAATTTTGATTTGGAAATGTCGTCAGAGCATGTATTGTCACTAAGTGTTGACTAAATATAGGATGACCATCATTTCCTTCTCATAGGTAGATTGGCGAAAATGTATGCCACTTGATTGTTGGCTTGTGAAGGCTAGTGGTCGACCTTCTTTAGTTAACACTGCTCCAATGCTAGTGCCTGAGGCATCACATTCTACAACAAATGGTTTTGTGAAATCTTGGAGAGCCAACACCAAGGTGGTGCACATGGTTTGTTTGAGTTTCAGGAAGTCGTGTTGAGTTGTTGTGTCCATAAAAATTCATTTTCCTTGATAAGGTTTGTTTAGGGTTTGGTTACACATCCATAATTCTTGGAAAATTTCCGATAGTAGCCTGTGAGGCCCAAAAATCCCTTTAGAATCTTCAAGGTCCTAGGTTGTGGCCATTCTTGCATTTCCTTAATCTTCTTATGATCCACCCTTATTCCTTCACGACCCATAATGTGCCCAACTACTCCACCTCCTCCATCCCAGAAGAGCACTTAGACAATTTAACAAATAATTTATCATCCTTCAAAAATTGTAATATCTTGTCAACATGTTGAAGATGTGTTTCCCATTTTTATTATTATTATTGTAGATGAGTATATCGTAAAAAAAGAATAGGAAAAAATTTCAAAGATATGGTTTGAGAAGGTGATTCATGATAATCTAAAAGGTGGATGGTGCATTACAAAGACCAAAGGGCATAACCAAGAATCCATAGTGACCTTCACGGATTCTAAAATCTGTCTTGGGAATGTGTGGTTCCTTCATTCTAATTTGGTGATACCTCGAATGAAGATATAGCTTGGTAAAAAAATTGGCACCATGGAGTTCATCAAGGAGATCATAAACTACTAGAATAAGGAATTTATCCTTGATGGTGAGCATCTTGAGGGCCCAAAATTTGGGACACATGCGACACTCCCCATATTTCTTTAATATCATGACTGGTGAGCACTAGTATTGCAGCAATAATACTGCAACTCCTGGGGCCTCCTACTTTACTTTTATCAACCCGGTAGTTTGTAACAAACTTGGAAGTGACGGTGTTGTATGCACAAGTACTAGCTCTTACTGTAGGCTGTCACTTGGTCAGCTGGCGCAAGATCACTAGGAGCTCAAGCCAACTTCTATGATTTTCCAGAAGAAGCTTTTAACTGTGATGAATTAAAGCTAACTCTACAGAGACTATTCTACTTGCAGAAAGAGAAAGAAGACTGGAGTGTAACACAAACCCTAACAAGCCCTAATTTTCCCAACTAACCCTACTTTTACAGGAAAAGAGATGAAAACTGATGAAATGAGTGCCATTAACTACTGAAACGGTAAATTACATCTATTCAAGCTACTTTTGAAAGGAAATGAGGAAAAACATCTTTTTGTGTTTTTGAGTGTTTTTATGTGAAATTGTTATGCTTGTAATTTATTTGTGTGTGATTGTGGCAGAGGTTTGGTGGCGATGGAGGGTGGATTTGGTTTTTGCAGAGGTGGAGGAAGGTGTGGAGAGGTCCTAAGAAGCCCCTAGTACCCTTATAAAGACTTCCCCTGCAATCGGACTTGAAACATCAATCACGGGAAATTCTACAGGAGGTTGTAGGGTATCTACAGGAGGATGATGGGAGCTGGTTTTAGAGGTTTTAGCAACGAAAAAATGGTGGGAAATGGTCACTAAGGACTAGGGGTATTTATTGAGGTGTTTGGGGCTTAGCAAGGAGGATCGGGAAAGAAGATGATGGTTGGATGTGTTCAAATGACGAGAGGGAAAGCTTATGGAAGAAAGTGCAAAAATTAGAGCAAATTCGTGAAGGACAGTAGATGACTTGTAAAACTTATGAGGAATGAGTTAATGCTGGCTGATTTATGGATGTATTGTGAGCTAAGGTGTGTTTTAATAGATCTACACATCTAACTATCGAACTGAGCAAGAAAAGGATCAACTGCATTAAGAAAATAGAACCATATCTCTTGTTTAACCTAATTTCTGACCTAGAAACATGAAGTGTTGACCAATACCCTATGAATGGAAAATAACTTGCAAAGAGATTTATTACAAAAACAGGAAATAATCTTGACAAAATGAATCTGAAGCAACACTTTAACTTTTCAAATCAAATCGTCACACTAGAAATTGCATGGAAAAGAAAAATTGTGTTACCTTGACCTCAAATCATGATCCCAGGAAGGGAGAAAGGAGATCAGGGTGTGTTGTTGGACTTTTTGAATCTTAACTTATCACTTTATTAACCTACTTCAGCAACTGAAACAAAAGCAGCTATGTAAACCATCAAAAGCAACTTATTTTAAACAAGGTAAAATGAATCTCTGTAACATAAACTAACTCATGAACTAAAGAAAAAACATATAAGTAAAAAGCAAGAGGTGATGGGCAGCTTGGGCTGGGCCCTAACCCAAGAGCTTCAGCCCTCTGAAAGAGATCAGTGCTGGCTTAAAAACTATATCATCTCCATTATCAAAAATAAAAGTCACATTACATAAACTGTCCTTAAAAAGGAAGCTCGAAAATGAGCTAAACTGGAGCTGCAAAAAAGTGAGAAAATTTTACTAATAACTAGCTAACCTACTGAGGCTCTAAGCCTCCTTACTTATATAAATGGAGTCCCCCAACATCCCTCCTAAAATCAAGGGGCTCGGCTTCCCAGAGCTAGAGATAGGTAGCAATTGTTCTTTACTTGCTTGGCTACCCCTTAGATGCATCGATGTGGCTGCTTGTGCTCTGAGCTTCTAGTGGAGAATTCAAGGTAGGGAGTCATAAATGAGGGGGACACCCTCCTACAAATCCTCTCCCTTGTTTTCCTCGAATATTGGTTGCCAAATGCTCATTAATCCTTTGAATTTGTCCAAAATTGACCAAAAATCTGCATAAAGCACACATTAGACTTCATTGCATAATGACTAACCCAATTCACTCTATTAGCATAAATATAATAAAAAACACGCAATAAACTAATGAGAATGGTGGATTAAACTGAGTTAGGAGGCCAAATGATCCCATATAATTACCCATTTCTGGGGCTCATCATCACCCCCCTACTGAATGTGTTGCTCATCCTCTGAGCAACTAGTCCATCTCTTCATATTTGATGGCCCTAATGGCCTCCCTGACATCCCATGCCTTTGATGTGAGATCCTCTTCCCTATCATGGAATCCAACCTTTCTATCCACCTCTTCCCACTGCTACCTTTCTTCTTCCTCCTTTGTGCCTTCTAGCAGTCCTAACAGTAGTGGGGGACTCAATTTAAGGCCAATCCAGTGGGCCTTCAAGTTTTGCATAGAGTGCTTGTACTGTGGCACTTTCCTCAATGCTTCCCTCATCTTTTTTGGGGTGTGATACTCCCTGATTTGTAGGCTGTGTGGTAGTGTGTTCCACCTTCTCATGCAGGCATGAATGCATTAATCTCCAACCAATCTCTCCATGTACTCAAAATGTTCAATAGCCCGGGCCTGATCATTGATGTACTTGGGGGCACTTTGAGGATCAGCTGCAAGTTGCTGGTGTGTGCTAATGAGAGCCATAGGGTCTGATGGATCTGCTCTAATCATCAGGGGCTCATTTTGTTCTTTTGTCATTAACCTTTTTATTTCTATGGCCCTTTTCTCCTCATGGCTCATCCAATATGCCATGGCCATTAGCTGCAAACCCCTAACCTAGCATTAGGGTCCCATAGGTTCATGTCAATGAGGAGCATGTTATGTAAATAAAATTCTGCCAACTTTGCCTTGTCCTCTGCTGAACTTTGTTAACACAAGTCTATGAACTGCCCATAATTCTGGAAAGGTATGGTGCCCCTCTAAGCCAGGGTCTTGATCTGAAATTGGAGCCACTGATCCTTGAGGTAAATTGCATATGATTTAGCTGGCTGCCTACACTGTAGTGCCTCCATAGCCCAGTTGGCCTGCAGGCTAATTGGGCTTCCATTTCTTGTAGTTGTCTTCTTAAGATTAATATCTCATTTTCTGCCTAGGGTTTCCTTTCTTACAGTTGTTTCTTTAACCTTTCATTTTCTACTTCCAATTGAGATCTCCTAATGCCTTCTATATGCCTTACAATGCTTAATTCTTTGCCCATTTCTCTCAACTCATTTTCCATGTGCCCAATATCTTCCACCCCTTTTGATTTTGCGATCTGCATCCACCTATGGCTTTTGACCCTTTCTTTTTCTAGCTCAAAGAAGAGCGGGACTGCAAATTTCTTAGGGATAATTTTTCCTCCTTCATGAAGGTTATAATAAGAGCCCAAATTAGGTTGGGGGTCAGGTTCTAGTATCTTTGTTGCCTTATCTTCCTTCTTGGTCTACTCCTCTGCCTTTTTCTCAAGGTTTTCAGTCTCTTGTAGTTTTGTCAATGTCTCTTGTAGGACTTTCTGTGCCTCCTATAGGATTGTTTTAGATCCTTGTAGTTTCATCCTTTCTTTCCAAGTGGAGGTCTTAAGACTTCCTCTTTCATAGGTGATGGGGGTTTTGGATGGAGATTCCTCCTTTTTGGCAGTAGGGGAATCTTCAATGATGATGGGTTCCTTTGAAGGTGGCTGAGGCTTCCCCATCTTTATTCCGGTGCTTTTTCGAGCCTTGAAGTACATGAATGGTTTTCTTTTCCTTTTTCCTTTGGGCTTGGCTGGAGTACTAAGTGTAGCAAGAACAGCTGATGCCTCCCTTGCTAGTGTCTCAGGAGACACTTCTTCCTGTTGTGCTTCTTTTTCTTCATCTGTTATCTTTCTTGTTTCTGTTGGTTTTGCTTCTTCTGTCTCTGATTTGGTTTGCTCCTCTTTTTGCTTAGTTTTTGCTTTTTCCTTGGTAACCTTTTTTTGAACTGTCTTAGGCTTCTTCCTCTCGATTCTAGGCCTCTTCTTTTTCTCTGCTATGGTTTTACCCTTTTCTGCTTTAGGCTCATCTTTGGTGGTGTCATGTTTCTCCTTTTCTGTCTGGTTTCCTTCTTTCTCTATTTGGGTTTCCTCTTTTTCCATTTGAGTGTTCTTTTCTTCTTCATGGATTTCCTTCCCAGTTTTCCCTTTTTGTTCTTCTTCCTCACTTTCAAATGGACAGAGGTCATAGGTGAGAGATTTTATATCATCCTCTTTAGTCATGTTTATGAAAATCTCCCAGGCTATGGGGATTGTGAAATTGTGGAGGGCATTTTCCACCAGAAATTTAATTAGCCCATGATGAGCCAATTGATCTGGGCTTCCTGCCTTCAATCTTATTCTGGAATTTATTAAGGATTGGAGGAGAAAGTAAGGAATACTGAGTTTTTGAGGTGCAGGAAGATCCATGCCATACCTCAATTCATGTAAAACTATGAAATGATACCCATAAACTATGTTGTACCTCCCTTCACAAGAGATGTATTTGATAATCTGATAGTTGACCTCATCCTATGGGTAAGGTATGCTGGTTCTCCTGATGCCATTCGTGTCTTCCACAGGGTGCTCATTAGGCTGGAAAAAGGTTTTCTTGGCAACCTGATCCAGTGGTTTTTCTTCCTTGCTCCAGGGTAGTCCAAGTGGGAGACCAGTGACCCTACTGATGAATTCTGGTGTGAGTTCTATGGTTATACCCTTGAAATTGACAGTGGAATGGGTTTTTGAGTGAGGTTTCAAAGACAATGCAAATTCCTCTGTTACTTCTTCATCATACCCATCAAACTTTTCGAAGAAAGGCATCCAATTTGCTCTAGTAAAGAGGGCTACCACTTCTCGGTGTTCATGTAGCTTGGTTGAGTTCAAAGGCTCCTTCCTCATAAATCCCCCTGTCATGATGTTCAGAGTCTGCTGGAATATTTCAGGTGAAGAGGGAGGCAGCAAGTTTCAAACCCGAAAATAGAGGAACAACTGAAGTTTTCTTCCAAGAGACAGAGAGAGTGTTTTCATTTATTTTTATTTTTTAAATGAAACTTTCCTTCCTTCTAAACTCAGTTCTCTAGGCTTGCATTACTTCCCTGGAAACAATACCTTAGAAATAGAGAGCATACAAAACTGTGGTTTTTCTTACAAAATAAGCAGACTACCCAATGCAAGTTCACTCTTATAGGCTTAATTTTCTAAAGGTGCATCATCTCTGTACATAGGAGAATACCACGGAGGAGAAAGAGACAGTATTTCAGTGCAAGAACAAATGGAAAAATTG
>APFE030958001.1:3884-20724 GCA_000404065.3 Pinus taeda
TTCAGTCCATGGTATTGGATGCTTCGGCATGTATAAATATGTATTGTAACATTGAAAGGAACATAATGAAAAATCAAGCTGGTAGTAGCGGTTTTGGGATCCAGGGGAAAATCTCTGTGCATATGTGTTTTTATGTGTTATTCTCTCGCATTGTTTATTTTTCTGTGATTTAGAATTCGTATGCAGGTAATTTCTGTACAGGGTTAAAACCTACAAGATCACTATCATCTATTGGAAAATTCTGCGTAATTTCATTGTCATCCACACAAAATCCATGATCTTAACATGGTGGTGAAAAGGGTTTTCATTCAAAGCATCCAAGAGTTCATCATCCATAAACTCTTCATCGCCATAAGCAATTTCTAGCTTTTGAATAAAATTTTCAAAATTATCACAACAATCCTCAATCAAAAGAAAAGAAGGATAGGCTTCTTTATACTTCTCAAAAAATACTGAGTGAAAATCCTTGAAAGAATAGATACAAGAAGGAGGCAAGCTTTCATACCAAAACCATGCTCTTTCTTCTAATGTGACCATGAACATCTTCATTAAACAATATTCATGAAAGTTAATCCTCAACTTACGCACGTGCATATGAAATCTTATTAAATGAAGTGTATGTTGGGTGTGGAGCCTGATTATCTTCTGTATTCAAAGGTATAATCGCATTGGACCCTAGTTAGAAATGGGGCGGCAAAACTACCCGTAAAATATTCATTGCAGGGGGCTCTAGGGGGGGCGATTGCGACCTTTTGGGAGCCCCCCCCTGGCGGGGGGTTTTGGGGGAAGCGCCCCCAAAGACAAGAATAGATGTCAAATTGCCTTGTAAAAGTATAGTAATTTCTAGTCAATCTGGGCCATTCATTAGGCGGAGATTTGATGGTAGAAGTTATGTTTAATTTAGGGTTTTTTTCCCTAGAAGGCAACCCCTCACTATATATGAGGGAATTGTATTGTGTCTATGTAGATCTATAGTTTGAGTGAGGAATAGAGATGAGATTGAGAGCAAAGAGGGAGTTACATTAGATCTGCTGTAGGTTGTATCTCTTCAGTTTGCTGGATAATATAATAAAATAAGAACTGGCTATTTCTCCATGGATGTAGCCCAAACTAGGTGAACCAAGTATATCTGTGTCTCTCTTGTTTTATGCGTTTTCTGTGTTTATATTTATGCAATATTTTATGTGTTCCATTGCTCTAAAATATATAATTTTCTGACAACTGGTATCAGAGCCGAAGGTCTATTTGGCTGATAAACGCGCAGGAGAGAAGGGTTCTTGGTTCGAGTGGGAGCAATGGTGGAAGATGGTAGGTTTAGGGTCAAAAAATTCAATGGCCAGAACTACCAGCTGTGGAAGATGCAGATGGAAGATTATCTGTATCAGAGAGATATGTACCTACCATTGAGTGGAAAGACAAAGAAGCTGACGAGTATGACAGATGCATAATGGAATATTCTCGTCGGAAAGGAACTTGGAACAATACAACTGTGCCTAGAGGCGTCGATAGTGTTTAATATTTCAAAGGAAACGACAAGAGAGGGTTTAATGTCGACATTGGCCAAACTATATAAAAAATCCTCGACCTCAAATAAGTTATTTCTTATGAAGCGTTTATTTAATATGAAGATGTCAGAAGGTGGATTTGCTGCTGATCATTTAAATAATTTTAATACAATTACAAGTCAGTTAAGTTCTGTAGGGATAACTTTTGATGATGAAGTTAGGGCTTTGTTATTTCTGTGCTCATTGCCAGAAAGTTGGAATGGTTTAATTATGGCCATTAGTAACTCTGTCTCTGGATCTAGTACTTTAAAGTTTGATGATGTTGTCAGTGCAATCGTTAGCGAGGAAATGCGACAGAAAAGCTTCGGTGAGACATTAGGTAATGCTTTGACTACAGAGACTAGGGGAAGAAAAATGGAAAGAGGAAAGAGCCCAGGATATCACAGTAATTCAAGAAAAGGTAGATCCAAGTCCAGATCGGGGATAGTGTGCTAGAAATGTGGGAAGAAAGGACACCTGAAGAAAGACTACAAGTCTCAGAAGGGAAAAGAAGGAGACGCACAACATGAAACTAATCATGAAGCGAATGTAACAGGTGATGTGTTGCAAGATGATTTGATTCTTTCTTTAGAAAATATTATTTATGCCTAGGTGGTAGATTTAGGGGCCTCATTCCATGCCACACCTGATAGGAAACGTTTTCATGATTATGTTCAAGGAGATTTTGGACAGGTTCGATTGGGTGATGATAAACCCTGTAAAATCATTGGAATGGGTACAGTTTTCATAAAACAACAAAATGGAAATCAGTGGCTATTGAAGGAGGTAAGGCATGTTCCAGATCTAAAGAAATATCTGATTTCAATAGGGTAGTTGGTAGGTGAAGGTTGTGTAACTACTTTCACAGATAAAACCTAGAAGGTCACTAAAGGATCCTTGGTAATAGCGAAAGGAGGAAAGGTTGGTACATTGTATTTATGCAATGGTATTTCTAATTCTGTTAACACTTTAACCTCTACAGGAGAAGATACGACATCATGGCATCATAGGCTTGGGCACATGAGTGAGAAGGGGATGCAAATTCTTCACTCAAATTTGTTGCCAGTTTTGAAGCATGTTGATTTAAAATTCTGTGAGAATTGTGTTTATGGAAAACAAAAGAGAGTCAGATTCCATAGAGTTGGGAAAGAAAAGAAGAGTGGAAAATTAGAGCTTGTGCATACAGATTTATGGGGACCTGCTTAGGTATCATCTCTTGGTGGCTCTCGTTATTATGTTACTTTTATTGATGATGCAACTAGAAAACTCTGGATTTATTGTATTTGAAATAAATCTGATGTACTTGATACTTTCAAGAAATGGAAAGCTTTGGCTGAAAATGAGACAAGAAAAAGGTTGAAGTGTCTTAGATCAGACAATGGAGGTGAATATTGCAGCAAAGAGTTTGATAGGTACTATTTCGAGAATGGAATTCGTAGAGAGAAGACAATTCTAGGAACACCACAAGAAAATAGTGTGTCAGAAAGGATGAATAGGACAATCATGGAGCGTGCAAGGTGCGTGAGATTGCATGCAAGATTGCCTTTATGATTTTGGGCAGATGCTGTAGATACTGCTGTTTATCTAATAAACAGAGGGCCTTCAAGTTCCTTGGATGGTGGTATTCTAGAGGAGGCATGGACAGGTAAACAGGTAAAATACTCCTTTTTAAAGACCTTTGGTACATGAACAATATAGGAAAAGAACATTGGATGGCGGTGAAGTGGATTCTCAGGTATTTGAGAGGTACCACAAATCAAGCATATGATTTGGTGGTTCAAACATTACTCTACATGGATATGTTGATGCATATATGGAAAGTGATAGAGATAACATGAGGAGCACTATAGAATATGTATTTACTGTAGGTGGAACAACTGTCAGTTGGGTCTCAAAACTGCAAAGTGTTGTTGCACTCTTAACAACAGAAGCAGAGTATGTTGCTGGTACAGAGGCTAGTAAAGAAATGATTTGGTTACAAATGTTTACGGATGAATTGGATAAGAAGAAGGAGTTGGGAAGTTTATACAGTGACAGCCAGAGTGCCATACATCTTGCAAAGAACTCTTCATTTCATTCCAAGACTAAGCATATACAACTCAAGTACCATTTCATACAGTCAACATTGGAAGATGGACAGTTGAAGCTGGAAAAGATACACACTAGTTAGAATCCTACAGATATGTTAACAAAAGTTGTAACCAGGGAGAATATGAGAATCTACTCAGTTTCAATTGGTATTCAAGTATGATGAAGAAGATGAGAAACAACAGGCCCAAAGAGGAGTCATTGTCTAGCAAATGAAGCAGCGGTGGAGTTGCTATAATCAGTCTCCAAGTGGGAGATTGTTGGGTGTGGAGCCTGATTATCTTCTGTATTCAAAGGTATCACCGCATTGGACTCTAGTTCAAAATGGGGTGGCAATGCCGCTCGTAAAATATTCGCTGCAGGGGGGTTTTGGGGGTAGCGCCCACGAAGCTAAGAATAGATGTCAAATTGCCTTGTAAAAGTATAGTAATTTCTAGTTAATCTAGGCTGTTCATTAGGTGGATATCTGACAGTAGAATTTATGTTTAATTTAGGGTTTTTTTCCCTAACAGGCAACCCCTCACTATATATGAGGGAATTGTATTGCATCTATGTGTATTCTGAGTGAGGAAGAGAGAGGAGATTGAGAGTGAAGAGGGAGTTACAACAGATCAACTGTAGGTTGTATCTCTTCAGTTTGCTGGATAATATAATAAAAGAAGGACTGGATGTTTTTCCGTGGATGTAGCCCAAACTGGGTGAACCACGTATATCTGTGTCTCTCTTATTTTATGCATTTTCTGTGTTTATATTTCTCCAATATTTTATGTGTTCCATTGCTCTATAATATATAATTTTCTAACAGTGTAGCATCATCACCTTTTCCATCTCTGAATTTTGGCAAGTATGTTTGCCAATCTACTTAGATTTGGAAAGCCTAGAACATGATCTCGAGGCATAGGAACATACCTTCTGGATTGAGAATTCATTTCTATTTCTAGATCCTGCTACCAGTGGAGTCTTCAGATCAAATGAGAGTTGCTAGGTGAATGGTTCAGACTTCATATGTGTCTAATCACTGTTCACCATCAACAATTGGATCTTATCTTTGTATTTCTTTCCTAGGGAAGATATGATCTCTCATTTCCCCGAAAACGACGCCAAAAATATTATCCTCTAAAATTTCCTAGGCTGAGGAGGAGATCGAAAGAGGTAACCTCGAACCACTTTCAGCTCAGTAGCTAGCCTTACTGAGCCAGAGAGGGATCTCTAAAATTTTCTATCAATTAATAGATTTAAAGAACAAAATTTTTAGGAGAGACATGCAATTTTGTTTGTGTATTTGTGAATTTGAGATTTTAAGGTTCGTTGGACTAGGGTTTAGAGCAAGTGATTAGGTCTAGGATTTAGGAATGTAAAGACAAGTATAGAAAGAAGCTAGGTATCAGTACGCTATGGTATATTTGAAATGTTGTCAATGTAGCATAGATTAAAAAGTTTTGAAGAGACTAATGAGCATATGTAAGTATGAATTCATTAGCTTTAGAAGAAATAAACACAACTATGAATTCCACATAAATAAAGCTTGAAACCAAGAATCCTGTCTATATAATTGCAAGGTAATTCATATAAATAAGACAAATCATGTGAAGAAAGATGATTTATCCATTAAAAACTGTTAGAAAGAGTAAACAAACGCTATAGACTCACAAAACTAGAGTTCCTGAAAAATAGCTGCAACTGCTCCTGTATTAGATGACAAGATCATAACATACAAGCCTCCTCCACAAAAGTGCAAGCCCTCTCTCTGAGCTGATATGCCATGTCTGTGTCAAAGGCATCAAGATAATGGAGAAGTGTTAGACCAGGTGGAGGCTTCATATCATCAGGATTAGAATTGTATACCAAATTGAATCTTGTTGTAAATTCTTGGAATGTCTCATTTCCATTTCTTTTCATTGAGTTATAATTAGCCAATATGTACAATGGATTCTTCTTCTCTTGTCAATGAGCTAGGAACAACTCAATCAACCTCTGTGAGTTATTGACAGAATTAGCAACTAGGCTACAAAACCACTTCTTCACATATCCTGAAAATCTCTGAGATATGATTCTCATCTTAGCATCATCTTCATCAATTTCTTCCAGATCAATAAAATATATCAATTTATCAACATGATGTTGAGATTTGATTTTTGAACACCCATCAAATAGAGGAATTCTTTGACCATAGTTATGAGGTAAAGCAACAAGTTGAGCAGGTAGTATGAGAAGCACAAATCATGCCATGACTACTTGAGGAGGTGGAGGTACTACAATGGGCTGTGTAGGTAAAGATGATGATACTAATGGAAGTGGTGGAAGAAAGGATGAGGTGGCTGAGGTACTTGGAGATGCAGTAGAGGTACTTGTAGGTGTAGTGTATGTATTTGGAGGTGTAGTGGAGGATGAAACATCGGTTAAGCATTCAAGCCGATACTGAATGTAGGCTTTTTCAGTAGTGATTTGGAGCTGGTTAGCAAGACTTTGAAGTTTGTCAAAATTCAACCACAACTCATGATCAATTCTAGCAGATAGAGATTCTGAAGAACAAGAATGAGATTCAAATTGAAGAGGTTTAGATATTACTTTAGAAATGCAAGACTCAGATTTTGACCTTGAAAGAGACAACTCTAACTGAGTATCAAAAGGAAGCTTCTCAAAAGCAAATAGATTTCTCGGTAGAGAAGTTGTTCTTTTAATTTTTCGAACTGCACTTTTAGTGATAGGTAATTTAAGTTTTCTGAGCAGTTTTTTAGGTTCTTCAACAATAAAAGGTGGATTTGGGTCAATATTTGACCTGGTATATCTTTTAGGAGCCAGATTTTTTGTCTCACCTTAAGATTGATGAAATTTGTAAAATCAGCCTATGTTTGGATACTGGAAATTGTCAACTACAAAACTAGTTCTATTGAAAACTCTGAGATATCTCGCATGAATGATTTATCAGCCGTTTCCCCAGCAACGACACCAAAAATGTTATCCTCTACAATTTCCTAGGCTAAGGAGAAGACCAAAAGAGGTAACCTTGAACCACTTTCAGATCAGTAGCTAGCCCTACTGAGCCAAATATGAATAACTTTAGAGAACAAAGTTTTTAGGCTAGATATGCAATTTGTTTTGTGTATTTTTAAATTTGAGATTTTAAGGTTTGCTGGACTAGGGTTTAGAGCAAGTGATTAGGTCTAGGCTTTAGGAATTCACAGACAAGTATAGAAAGGAGCTAGGTATCAGTAGGCTATGGCATATTTGAAATTTTTTCAATGTAGCATATATTAGAAAGTTTTGAATAGATGAATGAGAATATGTAAGTATGAATTCATTAGCTTTAGAAGAAATAAACACAACTATGAATTCCACCTAAACAGAGCTTGAAATCAAGAATCTTGTCTATATAACTGCAAGGTAATTTATAGAAATAAGACAAAGCATTTGAAGAAAGATTATTTATCCATTAAAAACTGATATAAAAAGTAAACAAACACCATAGACTCATAGAACTAGAGTTCTCGAAAAATAGCTGCAACTGCTCCTGTATTAGCTGAAAAGATCATAACATACAAGCCTCCTCCACAAAAGTCTAACCCCTCTCTCTGAAAGAGAAATAATACATATAGGCTCCATTAGACCACTTCCCCACCTTTAGGAGTCGAATTCCTAGGTGGTGGAATTGATTCCAAGATTCTCTCAACCAACATGTGAGAGTGAGAAGGTTAAACATAAATACTTCTTGGAGACTTTGTGTTGGATTTTGCTTCCTTAATGAGGCCTATTAAATATAAAAAAAAACATATCATGTGAATTTATTCATGCTTACATAATCTAACCTCAAACCAAGTTCAATTACATCAATATTTTTGACTTTCACCAAGTCAAACTGAAAACTAGGAAATTTACATAGTGAAATTTTAAATAAAAAACATAGGAAATTGCAGAAGCGCAACACCAACTTTTACCCCACATTAAGGTGCATTCTTAAGGTCCAAATGAAGATATGAAAGAATGGTAAACTATCATTTCAAGTCTAGTTTCCATAACACCTTTAATTTTTGAAAATGACCCAAGGGAAGGCCTTCAAAAATCCAATCTCCCAAGGTCGCTCCAGAAGAGTAGCGCCTGTCAAAAAGAGGTCCAAAAAGCTGATTTTTGACTATTTTTTCCCTTTTTTCTCAAAATTTATGCCCTCTATAGAAAATATGAAGAAATTGGTTTTGAGAGGATGCCAAGGCCTTTCAAAAAATGCAAGCCATTTCTGATTTGAGTGCCTAAGGGAAAAGTGCAGCGCCAAGGTGTTGCTCTTCTGTGACTAGCCAATTTTCTGAATTAGGCACCAAAATAGTCAAAAAAAAAATGCTCAGAATTCCTCCAAAATTGGCCATGATTTGCAAAATAAGGTATGCTAAGCCCTCATGGATGCTTTAGCAAGCATCTCTAAGTTTTCTCATTTTGGTCTTTTAGGGTTTCTTTGAGCTTGTTTTCCAACTGTTTGACCTTGATGTTACAAATCATAATTCTGGTCTTCTAGTGATGTGCCATGTTACTTAGTAGTTGGTTATCTCTATTGGCTTTGTCAAGAAGCTTCTCCAAGTGGTCGTTGACCTTGTCTAACCAATACTCCCTATCCTCATTAATCTCTAAGGTAATTATGTCCTCCATATCTAGTTCTTCATCTAGCAAGATGTGTTTCAATGCCTTCTTGAGTCTTTTTGTCCTTGGCCTCTTTTTCTTGCCTTGTATTTCAGTTTCTTCAGGTTAATTGGTCTCCAATACTGATTTTCCTTTTCCTGCTTGCTGCAACAACTTAGATTTCTCTTTCTCCATAATGAGTTGTTTAGCCTTTAGCTGACTGTTTTCTTGTTCTAGGAATGAGATAACAAACCTTTCCCTTGCCATATTGTTCATGTGTTCTCTCATCTGAGAGTCTTTTTCTTTGATAGTCTGCTACATATTTGAAGGAACATTTTTTGTTTGCAAGATCACTAACTCAAACTCATGCTCAATCAAGTCTTTGTCCTGTATTTGTGATCCCTGTTTTGCTGATGTAGAAGGCTTGGCCCCTTTCTCAACATGAGAAGTAAACACGGGCTTTTTCCTCTTTGGTACATCCTAGTCACCTCAAGTCTAGGTGCTTTAGGAACCTCCACTGATTGGCTTGATGATCCTATATCCATCTATTGTGTTGGCATGTTTGGATGTTGGACTGAAACACTAGTCTCATGCCATTTCAAAGTTGTCTCCAAGAAAGAATCCCATGTCATTTTTTTCTTTGCAAGCTGATGGAAAACTACAGTCTTGATCAAAATATGATGAAAAAGACTAGGATAGTTTTCTTTGTTTTTCACATGTACCTTCTCAGACATTTTGACAAGACTTATACATAGATAATTACACATGTTAAAAGGTTTTTGAGCTGTGAAGTGCAATAGAAGCCGGATGTGATAGGCATACAATCTAGAAAACCTTCTCTCACATGTGAAAAAAATTCATGACAACCTTCATTAATGGAGCATAATTCTCCAATGGGTACCTAAATGGTATGATGTGTGTATGGGTTTCCATGTATGCTGTTTTCAAGGACCTGTAATGTTTAAGATTCAAATCCATTCCCTTAAACTAATATTCTCCATGGTCAGGTATCCCTGTAGCAAGTGAAATAGCAACCACTGAAAATGTGAACTCAATCCCAACTATGATAGCCCTTTCCCCTTTCAAATGAGTGGTGATCCAATCTGTCAACTGTTCATGAAAACCTACTTCACACACACTTCTGCAAAACTCAACAATTCAAATCTTCAAAAAATTGCTTGATGAAGGGTGATGTGTTGGTTTCATTGCAGTTGGTAGGTTCATATATGAGAATTTTTCCTCCTTTATGGTGTTTTTTCCTCTTTGGTGAAGAATCTCCTTCCATGATGATAGAAACCTTGTATGCAAGCTTAAATTAGCAAAACACTAGGTTGCAAGCTTCAATTTTGAGTTTGGGTGATTTCTGGAAGTTTTCGGGTTGCTCTGGCACAAGCGCAGTGCAGCGTCTGGAAGCGCAATGCCAAAGCGTAGTGTAGTGTCTAGATGTGCAATGCCGAGCTCAAAAGCGCATCATAGTCTCCGGGAGTGCAACACAAACTTACGAAACACTGGAGGCCTTAATATACTCCAAATTATGAACTTAATAGCTCGTTGGAAATATCTTGAAGTTTGCTAGAATATGGACACCTAAAGCATTTAATTTGGACACTCCAACAGGAGGAAAAAGTGATTTTCCCAAGGTCACTCCAAAAACCCAGGGTGTCTCTCACAAAAGCGCAATGCCAACTTGCAGAGCACTTTTGGATGCCTTCCACTAATCCAAATCACAATATGAATGTACCATTGGAAAGCTTAGGATATCTACTACATAATAGAGTTCTTAAGCACTACCAACACCTACTACGAATCCTTGAAAAACTATCTTGAAGTAAAGCTTTCCAGAATTGTAGCAAATCTGCTGTTGCAAGTGTAGTTTGGTCATTTCTCTCAAAGAATAATACTTTTACATAAACAGAAGGAGGGTTTTGGTTCCTTGTCATATAATTGACAAAACCCTCTTTCAATTTTGTAAAATTCTTCTACATTTGGTCAGAAACGTATTCTAAAGAAAAAATGGCCCTATGAGAAATGATGAGACGAGGTAATGTACTGTAGCATTGTCTTATTTGAAATAAAAAATTACCTTTACCTTTATTTTTTTTTCCCTAAGCTGCTAACTCCCTTTACCCACTAAATCACATGATGGACATGTTTTTGTTTTGACATATGGTATCATGATGACAGATGGAGTGAAACCCTAGACCATGACCTAAAATGAAGAATTTGATCATTTCACAACCCAAGACACTTAAATGAAGATGTGATACCTCGAAGAAGACAATGACCATGATGAGTTATGAAGACCATGAGTAAGTGAAGGGAGCATCAGTGACCTAGACATTAACAGCCAATGACCAAATTTTTATTTTAAGATTCACTGAAATGACAAAATTTGACTTGATACCCTAACAACACCTTGTAAGAGCATATTTGATCACTGGTGACAGGATGAACTGACTGCGACTAACACTAACCAATCAAGAGAATGGTAAGGAACTATATCTTTAACTCAAGCTTAGTGTTGAAGCCATGACAATAGAAGAATTGAAAAATACTTCCGGAGGAGTTAGACTCATTTTTCATGAACAAAGTCCATACAGAGTGCTAGAATTCTACCTGTGTGCCGCTAATGTTGTAGCGGCTACAACCACCCTCCAAAATTTTTCCTTCACTTAGTTTTGGAGCCTCCCTCTTGAAAATTATCGCAGCTATCCTAAACTGATAAGGTAATTGTGCTTATTTGAGTTCATTTTTAGTTTCATTGCTTTTGTACAACTCACTTGTCTCGTTGGTCAACCATAAGAAAACCCAACACTTGGTTTACATTCGGAAAACCGGTTGTCGGGAAAAACTGTGCAAATATAGAGAGAAACTTGTCTTCCCCTCCAAAAATGTGCAGAGCAAACCTAGCTTCCTTACATTCAGAAATTGTACATATAAGGCCAGGGAGCCTTGCTCTGGAAATTCCGCACCACAGGCCAACCGACACTGCTTTGGAAATTTGCATAGGTTCAGCTAGTTGCACTGTTCTCCAGAATTGCATAGAACTGACTAGCTACACTACCCTCTAGAAATGCATAGTGCAACCCAACATCACTACTCTAGAAAATTGCGCAGAGTTGGCCAGTCAGCCAAGGGCCCTTGGTCCAGAAACAATGCAAAAGCTCTCTCTCAATGACTGTCCGTCACATGTGCCAGTAGGCTGTCTAGTTCCCTCCAGAACTGCATAATCCTTCTTTGCATGCCATGAAACTTTTCCTGAAAAGGAAGAAAAGAAAAAAACATCCCTAGATTTTATGGATCTATTTTTAGTAGCAGAAGTTACATGCAAAACCATTTTTAGAAGCTTCTCGCCAAGTGTCGTTTTTTCTAGATTTGTGGCATGCGCGTCATAAAACCTAATTTTGTCAAATCTATTTAATTGATGCCTTATATCTCATTCTTCACATTTTATCTTGGAGCTCTGGCATTCTCGAGGCATCTAGGAACCTTCGTCAAAGCCGACGTAGCTTTTCTGGGTAAGTTTTGCTTTTCACGCCTTTTGCTTCTTTTTCTGTTGCTTTTTAGTTTTCGACTTGTATGACTATTTTTTCCTTGATTTTAGTGAATTATCACTGGAATTTCAATGCAATTTATCTTGTAGAAGTTCTGTTTCAATTTTTTCATTACCTTTCCTTAGAGTCGCACACATAACACTGTTTTTGCACCCACAGTCGCCGTTTCGTTGACTTGCTTCTTGAGCTTCTCAGTTTTGTCAATTGATTGATTTCTACACTCAATTGAATCACATGCATGTTGAATTCACTCATATCTACATGATCTTCACACATGCATTCAATCCTTAGTGATTTTCAGTCACCTGTTGGCAGGTCTGAGTTGCCTTGGCCCAGACCTTGCCTTGCACGACTTACACTACGCATTTATGGGATGGAAGGCTCTTCCTTGCTCCCAAGAATTATACAAATATTTCCTCCCGCTACCTTCCTAGGTTGTTCTCTATGCATTTTTGGGAGACAGTGCCCCAGTTGGCCCCCAGGATTGTATAGGGCATTTTTATTGGGCAACAATCATGCTGACTGAAATTGCGAATTGTGCAGTTCCAATCCTCAGCAGGCCAAGATGGATTATGCTCTGTGTAGTTTCAAAATATATTTAGCTCACTGGTAGCCTAGACTGTGCTATGCATAGTTTCAGTTGTCAGTATCCCAGTGTTTCCAAGACAAAATTACGCTTTTTTCCCAAGCAGTAAACCGGGTCTGTTGCATATCAGTACTTAAGTTGCTATTGGTTTTCAACTGATTTTTTCTTGCCATGAGTGTTTCTCTATCTCTAGGTATCACAGATGTTCCTTAGTCTCTCAACAGTACAGATACAATGGTTTCCAAGAAAGAAGGATCAAAAGACACAATTGAGGGCAGTGCCGGGGACATGGTTGAACATGGGTCAATGAGCTTGCGTGTGTACACAAAAACACACATTTTCATCGAGAAAGATATCAAGATAACATGGAAAGAAATCAAAACCATATTTTTAGGTAGCTTTGAGGAGAATCTGGAGGATAGACAGGTCTATGTGAACATCCATAAGTTATGACTATACAAGGTTGCATGCAAGTTTCTAGTGTTCCTTCACGCATATATGATCCACTAGATTGTCGCACATATTGATCTCGAGACAATGTCAGTAAGCAGTGTCAGTGGAATAAGGCTTTCTTCCTTTCAGACAACGGATTATTAGGAGATATATCATTTTCCATTCCCAGTGAGCAGGATGGATGCACCATTTTACACTCCCAATGACAACACGAACACACGAGATATCTTGAAGCATTGGGTAAAGGAGCCAACTATGTTCAGGATGACAACCAACTAGATATACAAGACGAAGACACTCAGGAAGGCATATCGGTTCTTGGTCATCTTTGCATGTTTCTTGTATGGCCAAGGTAGCACAAACACCTTCCCAAAAAGTTGGGTTTCTATGTTGGATTAGCTGACAAATGAAGGAAAACCATTCAATTGGTCTGACACATTAGCTCTCTAGTTGAAAGTGGATCTTTCCAATGCTCAAAGTCTGGCCAAGGATCAATAAGAAAAGTTATTCATGTCTATATACTTTCTTGATGCAATCTGTGCCCATCAACAGTTTCCTGGCATGGGTTGGGCATAGACACCTTCAGAAAGTGCTGTGAACATATATTGCAAATTTCTCTCAAATTGGAGCTACATAGGAGTCATCGCTAGAATATGTGACGAGTTCATTGCCCCTTTGTACATGATGAGTTTTTAACATGATCCACCCTGCATGTACCATGATGCAATGGAGGCATTACTAAACATCGTAGATTGATACGCCTCACTCGAGGGAACCTTCATCAGAATGTACAACGTGAAGAAAGCTTCACATGTGTTGGCGAGGTTCACCATGGAAAAGTTGGTCATGCAGGAGGTTGCATACCACATCTTGATAGGATTGTTAGCCAGATTAGAGAGGACGAAGAAGGAACCATGGCCCACGCTTCCTGTGTGAATTGGGTTGTACATAGTTGGGAGTTTGAAAGAAGTGGATTCCGAAGTGGAAGACTTCAAAAAGTTTAAGTTCGACACTAGGAGTTTCAACCTATATGACTGACATGGTTTATGTAGGGACCATTATGCGAGAGTGTACTACCCTTGGGTCCACGGGGAGTTTCATTGGCTATAGGAAGACCTGTCACACAACAATTTGTCACCATCCCTGCTACCCCTCTTCCGCATCTTGGAAGAATCATTCCGGGACCTATGAGAAGTGACATGGCCTACAAACACTTGCATTACATTCCTCTGAACATGAGATTTATTTGCCCTGAAGACATCTCCTGCTGAAAAACCCCCTAAAAATAGCTCTTTTTCCATTGGCGTAGTTCCATAGTGTAGCCCTCGCGCCAAGGGGGAAAATCCTCCAAAGAGGGCGCGCCAATTGGCGCTCTGTCATAGAGTCACACCCATGCCAACCATAATCAGAGGTGTTTTTTTAACAAATAAATGATGGTAGTTTCGTCCTAACAAATTCCTGGACTGCTATCTATCTTGAGATAGGTGGTTCGGCTACAAATTTCCATAGAGAAGAAGTGGTTTGCCACCTCTCATGGAAGCTTCCTTGATGATATAGCCAATCCCATGATTATTGGCTATGATCCCAACTCCCCTTCCTCCATTTATAAAAGCTTGCCCATTTTCCTTTGCAAGCGAGTTCCAGAGAATCAGAATTGTCAAATTTCCAAGAGCTTCATGCTGCAAGAGCCTTCTTGATTCCCATAAGGCCAAATCCAAGCAAGGAGATTATTGTCTAAGATCCAAAGAGAGAGGCTTGTCCTTACTCCCAACAGGCTTTGCGAGACATGTGCTGCTGACTACCCGCCAAAGGAGAATCCAGCGTCAGAACAACGATTGTACTTCCCTTTGATTAATTATTAATGAATGACTATTGGTTATGGTTCCACTCTTGTTATTATTTGTGATGATGATGAGTTACGTCCTTTCTGACTGACATATAGTTGCATATGCTGGATTTTATGCTTGTGTTTGTGTCGTTTCTTGTATGTGCAGGTGTCCATTCACAGAGATTGTGAGGATTGTGATCTGCCGGAGCAAAGGAACGGGAGCACCACCCCTCCTACAAACAATAACGTTGGAATCCAGGTAGGCCTTCATCGATGGTCTGTTTATTTGCAATTAGGAACTTGCGCTATAGCGTTTGATGATTGTTGCTAGACCCGATTTGGGCCAGTAGGGATCGCCTCTATCCACAGAGGGGATTTACCTCCTCAACAATTTGGCGACTTCGCTGGGGAGCTTGTCTTGCCTTTTCGGTTGTTTCTTGATTTTTTGCTTGCTTGGTCAGCCTTTTGGGCCAGGTTCTTTTGCTGTTTTTTGCTTCTTGGTTTATCTGGTTATCGTTGGCCTGGTTTTGGATTGCTTAGTTTTCATTTTGGCACAACAAACTTGACTGGCACGATTTTTTGCGTAATAGTCGCGCCAATTGACGCTAGTTGTCACTATACCACTCACGCCAATCCTTAAAAGGCGCTAGTTTCAGCCTGATGGTCACGCCGGGCCTGGGAATTGCTAAAGTTTGCTTGATTTTAAGCCTTCTGAGCTTGGTCTTTGTTTTGGATACATTTTCTCGACTGCTTGAGTGTGTTGGAGTCCTGTTTGACTGGTTTTAACCTTCATCCTTTGGTTGTTTGCCATTTTCTATCGATTTCACATTTTTAGTCCTAGGGAATCTAGTGGCTTTGTGTGTCAAGCCTTCCTTAGGAGTTTTTGGTCTTTTATTGGTCCAGTCGACTTTCTGATTGCTCCCTTGTACTCGTTTGGTGGTTGTTAATCATTTCATTGTGCTGTTTGAGTGACATACCTTTTTTTCACTTGAATTCCACCTTGTTTTGCTTTGGGCCTAGATTACACAGCTCATTTGTGTCTTTGGGATTTTTTCTCAGTTTTGAAGGACTGCTTTGTCATTTAGGGATCTGATTGTGTTTGCATTGAGTAAAATTTTCTTGTTTTTCTCTCTTACTATCATTTCTCAAAGTTTGTTTAGTGCATCTTGCCCTTATATTAAAAAAAAAAATCTCTTTTTCTTTTCATTAGTTAATGTGAATTAGAGCTTTTCGTTGTTATTAGTGATTAGTGACTTTCAGCTGCATTAGAGATATCGTTGGTTGCTTTATGATCATTTTTTGTGTGAAAGCTCTCAACTCGCTTATAGTTAGCATTCATGGAATAAAATGATACGTTGTGGCATATAGTTTGCATTTAGGAAATTTTGAGACATTACATACAGTAAGGCCTGAAAACTGAAACATAATCCAAGATCAACTTTAAAATGAACTGAATGAATCTAACAACACATTGGAACATAACACACACTGCTTAGAGGTCTAGGCTAGAGACTTGTTCCGGCGTCGTTAAACCTAGTCACTTTTGTTTCCACTCAAGGTTGGGTGATTCCTCCTTCTGTGACTCAATAGTGGTCTAGTACGGAATTGTGCTCCCACGTACCATCGAGTATATGGGGAGACCCCACTAGGTTATCATCCTTTATCCATAGGAAGTCGAGTCTGCTGCCCTATACCTGTGATACACCGAACACAACATTCGGGGAGATTTCCTACACGTATGGAAAGTCCTTGGTTGATTTCTCTTTCATTTCTAAAGCCAAGGTGTATATTGTAGTTCACGGTTATTTGGTACACCCTCTTTGCCTAGTATCCCTGAGTAGTCATTTGATCTTTTCTGACTCCCTAAATTTGAAAGGATCACCAAGCGCTTTTCCTTTCACGCTTGTTTCAAATCTGAAAGTGATAGAGTCACCTTTTATCCATTTCTTGACTCTTAAAACATGAAATGGTGAAGTATCTTAGTTTCAATGTGGTAAAAATTAAATCACCCATGATCACACGCCTTGTTAGATTCTGCTTGTTGGCCATTTGATTGTGTGTCTTGACTCTTTTTCAGCCCCGTGTGCGATTTTCAGTTTTGATGGCAACTTTTCCAGAGTCCACCAACCTAGGAATCCCCTCTGATGGGAATCTTGGTCATTTTCCTCCTTTTGGGAATATT
>APFE030958010.1:0-65045 GCA_000404065.3 Pinus taeda
TGGTGCTTGAGCTCTCACCATGCATTGAGGCTATAATGCACTTGGGAGTCCCATTGACCTAAGTATAACATAAAACTTGACCTTAATACACAAGACTCTAGCACAATTAATGTTGCTTCTCATTCCAACATTTAGCATTTCCTTCATGTTATTGAATTGTGGATACTAAGACTCCATCTCCCCAATCATAGACCTAAAAATGCATGGGGAATGTTAATGTCCTTTCTCTCTAACAAACTTTTCCACATGAGGTTTTAATTTATGAACCAACACAACATTAAATTTCCATTCTCTAACTACTAAATCCCATTTTGTTAGCACCATTTCCATAGTATGAAATTTCTCATTGAAATCAACTCATGGTTACTAATCTACAACCAATTCATCATAATATCTAATTTATTTTCCTCTGTATCTGAATTTACAAAGGTAGTGTAAATTTACAAAGAATACTACCTACAACATGCAAAGAATGAAAAGTTAAAACTAGTTCACCAATTGAAAATAGATCTCCAGTTTATGGTATTGGAAATGCCTAAAATCAACTCTCTTCCTCTTGCATAAGTAAAAGATGATGCCTAGAACAAATAATCTACAGAATATGGACACAAAAAAAAAATTCTAGCAATATCATTATGTAAGAAAGTCAATCATGAAAAAAAATGTTCATGAATGTTTCTTTTGGATAATTTGAAATGGGTTGCGAATAAAAGGAAATAGGAAATAACATAAGTCTACATGTTTAAGTTAAGGAGGACATTTAACAAAATAACCAATACTATCTTAAGGTTTCTAGGCTCTTTGTAGCTAATGCCTTCGTGATTGAACGATAAAGATATATTATAGTATTATGTTGCGAGAGAGTTGTCCACTTTACAATAGTATCAACAACTTCAAGGTGACACTACCCATATTTGTCAAAAAGTATTGAATCTTTCCTTCAACAATATTCAAATGCAAAAAGATCAAGGTAGAGAAGATCATTGTTATCATCCATTCACACATGAAAGGTTAGGAATGTATAAAAACTATTGCAAAAAAAAATAAAAATAAAATCAGTGTTATAATCCATTCATACATGGAAGGTTAGGAATGTAAAAAAAGTTACTGCAAACAAAATTAAAAATACTCCAACACTTAACCGACTACATCCTTTACAATATTGTGCTAAAAAATTAACCCATAACATATTCTTAAATTCTTTAATATTTTATAAAATTAATATTTTTACCTTGCACAATAAATGTCAATTGCAATATTATGCAATTTATTCCATCAAAATCACTCACTCTGTATAATACCCAAATTTCCATAATCACGTGAATCTATTCATGAACGTACGAAAGAACCAAAACAGCCATATATTTCATCAAAATAACCTAGAAATACTGGCCAACACAAGATAACGACAAGAATCTAATGAAATAATCATGAAACCACCAATGACGAGGAACAAAGCAACATATTACATAAAATCAATTGGAAATAGCACCTAGATCTATCTAATTCACAGATACTTACTGGTCCAAGCATGGATGTTCCAAATTCTACCAAACAACATATGGGTATGAATGAAGCACAAGGACCATGGTTAGCTAATACACTTTCCCAAAAGTCCATGTACATCTCCCAATAACTTCATAAAAGATTCGGGAAAAGACAATATTTAAAATGCAAAATTTATATAAATATTTTTAAAATTCCAAATTAAGATCCACGTTAGCATCCATATCGTGCTTATTTGGTAGGTTCACTGTCTAGAACTCAAAATTATGACATTTTTTGGGTTGGGAAGCAAACATAACATGACTTGGTTGCTAGGCTACAACACGATACTGAATTGAATGAGTTGGAAGGGTATTGAGAATGGGATACCATTTGGTTACAATTTATACTTGTTGACCTTTCCAATTCTAATAGGGATCCATCATCAAGACACTTACTGAATTGAAAATCCAAACTACTCATACCATTATTTTAAAATTTATAATTTTAAATATAAATGTTATACTCCAATACTTAATTTTGATACCATTATTTTAAAATTTAGAATTTTAAATATAAAGTTTATAGTCAAATACATAATTTTGATGATTTTTTATTAAACGGATTCATAATCATTGGATGGATGAGATTTATATATTACTTTCATCTTGTGTTTTTCCCTCTCATTTTATTATAACATCTTGTGTATTTCCCTCATATTTTATTATATAAGGGTAGTGGGATGGTGAGCTTATCCAGAAAGCTAGTATTTTTATTTACCAGTGAGCTCCATCATTTCTTTTACGTGGTGGTCATTTCAATTTATAGAGTTGTTTCCACATTAAAAAATTTACATAATTTTTTCATTTAAAGAGAATGGTTTGACATGAAGTGTGTTATTCCACAAATAGAATTAAGGCAAGAAAATTTTTCACTACATTAAGCTTCACAAAATTCCCAATGATGTTGGTGATTTAGATGTAATATTTAAGTATATTGTGAACCATCCTCGATAGGTTCAATGTGGCAAGGTTGGATGCACCAACTCGATGTGACAAGGTTAATGGGGACTTGCAACACTCCAGAAATTCTTTGGTTTGAGCCAACTCAATCCCCTGGGTATCATTTTGTCAACTTTCATTCTCTCCTTCCAATTTGAATGCCATGTTTATTTTGGTGTTCAAACACATGGAAACGTGGTGGAGATGTAGCAGATTATTAAGCTCAAAAACAAAGCATCTTGGATCAATATTACATAAATGGGGGTTTTAAGATAATAATTGGAATACTTTTTGGTAGATTTTCTTAACTTGGGAGAAAAAAAAATTGTGTTGTCTTAAATATTGTATTTAAGCGAGTGTCTGAAATTGTGGTCTTAAAAAAATGTCTCTATAAGGACAATAGATAACACAAGCATTATTGTCACTTAGGAGACAATCTCATTTTTGCCTCTCCGAAAACAATACTCATGATTAGAGGAAATATGTCTTTAATCCTATCTATTATCTCCCTAGACACAATAAAGGATTATTTTTAAAGATAATAAATTATCACATTTGACTATCTAGAGACAAAATGAAACAATGAATCCAAAAGAATATCTCACCATTGAAATAAATGAATATAAAATCAATTTAATTAAAAATATACTAAAAAATCGTTGATTAATTCATGTTAGTGGGCAATGGAATTGAACCACCAACCTCCTTATAATATACGTGCTCCTCGATTGAGTTAGTACACTTTAAAGAATTGTGTGAGGATTTATGTTAGTCCTTGAAATTTCTTATAGCCATTAATTTTTAAAAATGATCAACGCAACAATATAACCTTTATAAAATCTATATTCATGTAGCCCCTATTTTTAACTAACTAAAAAAAAAATTAAAGGAGCTACCTCAATGTCACACCCTATAGCATGATACACACAACATGTGGAGTCCATTCAACATAATGCTACAATGTCATATTATCAGTACAAGAATGAATATGAGCATGGAAGGATCAATAGTATCAACCATCCATAAAGCCTACTAACAAGAATGTTTGCATATTGTTGACATACCATACACTGAATGTGAATGAATTTTTCGAAATGGATGGCATTGCTTTAAATTTCTCATCTTAGATAATAATTGCAACCTAAATTTCAACCGCTTTACAATGCAGTATCTATACAAAAATTGAATCAACATAGTCCATCATGAACATTCATTTAAAATGGCCATATCACATAATAATTCAACCCCCTTAGAATGCCAACATATATACAAAAACATATCCAACATAGTCCATGATTCCTTCATGTGTAAAGGGACAAATGTGTGCCTCCCTTGGTCTGTTGTAACAATTCCAAATTAGGTAAGGCTTTGTAGTTGAGGGTGTGAACACTACAAACTCTCAAGATGCTACAAAGAAAGAGGTTCTCTAGATTCCAATCATAAATGCTCGTAAATTCCAAACCACAAATTGGAATTCTTAAATATCATCAACAACACCAAATGTTGCAACTAAAAGAGATGTCAAGTCCTACGTCCATGAGGAAAAACCTTAGTGATATCATGAAATGAATTAATAGCATGAATGTATTGGCAAACAAATCATCTTTGAAATTTGGAAATAGATAGTACTAGTGAAGACAATATCGCGATATTTTCGGGGAGACGAGATATCGTTAAATAATGAATCCATACAGGTGAGGATAGTTTTTAGATAGGAGGAATGACTTGTTATAGAGTTTAGATGAGATATCACCAAGGAAATATCACGATATTTTGTCTCCCAAAAAATATCATGATATTTCGGGAAATATCGCTCTAGGATGGAAAATATCATCCAGCACATGGACAAACATTCATCATCGTCGCTAGAAAAGGCCGAATTCATTTATTGTTCCCTCATTTTTTTCCTAATTGGTGGAGAAGGAAGGGGAGAGCATTATGCTTGCTTTCAAGGAGGATTCGAGGTTTGAATAGCCATTATCGCCCCCAACAACGAATATTTTGTCGATCAAAGATTGAAGAACAGTGAGACAATCTTCATTTCTTCCAATAACAGGTATGTTCTAATAAACCCCTATGTTAATGATTTTTTTGATATTTTTAGAGTTATTCTTGCTTGCCCATTTGTCTACAGACAATTTTGTTGCTTTTTTTTCCATTTGCTTTGATTTTTATGTCCATGAGCAAATGCAAGGGTTTTCTCCATTTTTGGACAACAAACTCTAGTTGATTTTTTTTAACTTTCAAATGCACCCTCTTATTGTCATTTATGATTCTTTAGTAAATTCACATTACAAATAATGTAGAAAAAAATATTTTGTAAAATGAGGTGGTTATTACTTATTAATTCCAATTAATTCCACAACAATACTAAATCTTTCAAGCCATGCATATTTCATCTACATTCTTGTTTGAATGTATATATGAGTTGCACAAAGGTATTTAGTTTCTCTACCATATCTATTCCATTAAGATCAGATCAACATCTGATTTAATACTCCTAATCTTACTTATATTCATTATGTAACTTTTGAAGTTACCAATATAAAATCCTCTCATCTTGTTCCAAAAACATGTGCAACATTGAACAAATTTAAATTAGGAAACATTGAAAGTCAAGATAGTGTAAATTTGGAAAAGACTAGTTATGAATGACTAATTTAGTTGGAATAAAATTTGTATTCTCCCAATACCAAGCATGAAGCCTCTCCCAAGGGAGTTGTGTATTCACTAAGATATCCCTTTCCAATGTCTTCAATAACACGTCTTTGACTCTTCTCTAAGATATTCCCAAATGAATAACTTGAAAAGGTACCATTCCCTCAAAACATGGCTCTCCTTTTCAACAGGTAGTACTTCACTCCTTGAAGGCACCAACCGGCCACACCCTTGAGATAGAGAAAAGCTCCATCAACAAAATCTTCTTCTAACACTACAAGGAAATCCTTTATTACAAGTTTTTATTTTCATCCTTAGATGGTAGAAATAAACCATAGGAAATAAAATTTGTATCCTATTTAGGTGATATACCTTGGAGAAATTGAGCCATCTTCCCTTCCTCCTTTACCTTCCTTGAAGGCATTCATCGAGTGTATTGCTTTTTACCTTTAGCAATATAAAAACACTTTATTCTCTATATTACTTACATTAGATCTTCTTTTTGTATTTTTGCATAGGAGTGGCACTTGAGCTCTCACCATGTATTGAGGCTATAATGCACTTAAGAGTCCCATTGACTTAAGTATAACATAAAACTTGACCTTAATACACAGGACTCTACCCAATCAACACACAAAAAATTTCACAATTAATGTTGCTTCTCATTACAACATTTAGCATTTCCTTCATGTTATTGAATTGAGGATACTAAAACGCCATCTCCCCACTCATAGACCTAAAATTGCATGGGGAACACTAATCTCCTTTCTCTCTAACAAAAGTTTCCACATGAGGTTTTAATTTATGAACCAGCACAACATTAAATTTCCATTTTCTCTGACTGCTAAATCCCATTTTGTTAGAACCATTTCCATTTTGTTAGAACCATTTCCATCGTATGCTTATTCAATCTACCCTCATGGAAAATGGTGGTCTTTCACAATTTGTGAATCTTGATTCTTTATTGAAAGAATCCATTCATTCTATCAGCTGCAGATATGAAGACAAGTCAGAATGCAGAAAAGAGGTATGAGTAGAGGTAGATCTGCATCTATTTGATGATGCTGTGGATTTTTTTAGTTCATTGAATTAGTTTTTTCTACAGTGAAGTTGTATAAACATTTTTACTGAATGTGCATAAATTCTCTTCAGAATAAGGCAACATTTTGTTTGGGCAACCAATCACCAGGCAACAGTTCTTGAAGAAAATATCTAATATGAGTGGGTTCTCATATTTTGTGTAAATTGGGTGGATTTATGGTTCCGTCACAAAAGATATTTTGACTGTGTTTAAAATGCATGCTTAAGGCTAGATTTCAATATACTGCATACTTGCATGTCCTGCTTTCAAGGGATCTACACCAATCAATCTTTCAGATCATTTTACTCAAGTGTTATGATGGGCCTTTAGTTCTATTGAAATTTTACTGTTGCACTAGGCCATATTTTATCCTCTCACATCCCTCCCACTGGTTGCATATTGTACCCTGCCAACTGTATATATTCTTATAGGGAAATTTATCATTCCTGAGGTAAGATTGTCAACCCTTACTAACCTTAATCTTGTCAAGCTTTACTCACCTCTAATGCAACCAATCTTTTATATTTTTTTTGGATTTTGTTCTCATACAATACTTCACATTTTCCCCCTCATTTTTATATCTATTTTGATCTGCAAATTAGCAACTTTGCAAGGGTGTTCTTCATATTATATTTTATTTCCATTTTTACAACTTCTATTCTAGAGCTACGATGGAGTACAGTTGGCATTGATGAATGGTGGAGGAACAAGCAATTTTGCGTTATTGGAGGTGTATGAGCACATCAATTTGTCATCTTTCAAGGGTTACTGAAAGTTCTAGAGGGGATTAAGACAAACTTTACTGTCACATCAAAATATTCAGATGAAGATGGCGAATTTGCTAAGATTTAAGTTTTTAAGTGGACTAGTCTTCTCATCCCTCCTACTACTTTTCTTGTTGTAAATCCTGTTGGTGTACTAGGAGGTGTTTCCCAAGCTATTAATAGTAGTTATCAATATTGGATTCCATTGTTTGGAAAATTGTTTTTCTCTTTATGGGTGATTGTTCATCTTTATCCATTCCTCAAGGGATTAATGGGTCACCAGAACTGGACACCAACAATAGCTATTGTTTGTTCAATTCTTCTTGCATCCATATTCTCCCTGCTTTCGGTGAGGATAGATCCTTTGAAAACAAACACAGGATCATCATCAAGCACACAACAATGTGCTGAAAATTGCTAAAACCCCTGTTAGTGTTCGTTAGAAACAAATAAAGAGGAACTAAAAACACATCTGAGGGCCAAGAATATCTCAAATTCATTTGTATCATCTGTAGATAATAATATTCGAGAGGGAGGAGCTTTAAGTAAATTGCTTTCTAGCTAGTTCTAGCATAGGGAGTAAGCCTTGTACTGTGTCCTTGTTTGATAGTTAAGATTGTACAGTGCAGTTGGTTCTCTGTTTCAACCAAGACAACTGAGGTTTACTTGAAGTCATGTCTGTCCCAGAACCGATATCATGCCATAGAATAGTGGGCAATGGATTATATGGTTTGATATTGAACAATGTATTTTACAAAATATTTATTCTTTTTTACGTGGCATTCCTATCATGGAAAAAATTATGGCATGTCTTAATTGAATATCATCCTTTTTTAAAAGTGAAGTGGTCAATATCAAATAATTGTGTCATGTAGGAGCAGTGGCAGTTATTAAGATTATAGGCATACACAACTGCCTATGAAAATGGTAAAAGTATGTTGTTTGTTCGTTTCATAAAATACAATTATAAGTTCCTAGGAAAATAGTAAATATAAGTTGTTTGTTTGTTTCATAAATTAATAACTATGTTCAGAAATCATTGACCCCATCTTTAATGACTACATTGCATCCAAAATGTTAGTTCTGCAGTGCATTAAATCAAGTGTGTGTTTTGACCTAACCTTGAATCATCTAAATTTGAGATTTTTTTAGAAGTCTTTGCTCTAGGTTTCTATTTAAATTTCAATGAATGGCAGTTTTAACTCTGTTAAACTTTTTTTATCAGAGAACTTGCTTAGTGCATGATTCTTCATCTTTCTTTTGATACATTTAGTTGTCCGGTAATATTTCTCTGAACATTACTATTGGATGCCCAAGCTCTTCTTCTTAGACAATGTTGCAGGCTAAACAGAAAATGCCCCAACCCCTTGTTGCAAAAGTTCCATTGGAAAGCCATTTTGATTGTTACCAGGTGTCATCTATCTCACTAAGAGAAAAATATTTTTTGTGCGATATTTGTAGATTGCCAGAATCTACTCAATCAGACACGATTTCTGTTTACAGTTACTACTGGGTAATCTTGATATTCCTTCCTCTAGTTTACTTTTTATCTATCTATTTACTGCAATATTGTTACATTGGATTATAGTGGGTATCTTAAAATTTTCATGTTAACATTATATTGCAGGTAGTAGTTCACCAAGATTACTATGGGTTTTTGTGTGTTTCTATGTAATGTAGAGATTGGAGGAATAATGTGGAAAGGCTTGGTATTAGCAGACCCGAGAGATTTGTATAAGCGAGTGGAATGTATTTGAAGTCCGGCTTATGTGTTCAGAGCGGGTTTTCTCATGTATTCCTTTGTATTTTCGATATGAAGTGTTGTGCCCCTATTTATTAAGGCTAAAGAAATAATGAGCGCTTCCGACGCAAATGTGGCCTTCGCTCATAGGTCCACATGAGATTTATGAAGGGATGTCAGTCAGTTGGCATCATTTTGGTATCCGAGCTAGCTCAACGCTCTGTAAAATTGGTTTGGAAATTGAATTGTAATCTCACCATATGTATAATTTGCACTGAAGTGAATTTGATACAGATGGGGATCAGACTACAAAGGACAATGATATCAGAATGGGGAAGCAGTGAATTTTTGAGGAAGGTCTGGTAAGAATGTTTATGTTTATGATTTTGCAGAGATGTGTTCTAAATGTCTAAAGAGAAACAAGGGACTGAAATTTCAAACGAGAAGATGTTTTCCTTTCAGGAAAATGAAATTTCCATGTAAGTTGATTGAATGATTGGTTTGATTTAAAAGGTGAATTGAAATGAAAGGTTTAGAAGTTAAAGCTGAATTGAAGAGTGGTTTACTATGGCATTGAAGTCATTTAAATGATTTGAAGAATTTTGTGAAAATTGAGAATGATTGAGAATTGCTTAGATTATTGTTGAAGACAATTATATTGATAGATGAAGGAACAATTAGACTCAAGGTTGGATTCAATAGATCTGAAAAGAGAGTCATTACAAGGAATGAATGTTGGAATTTGTAAAAGCAAAACATGATTTGCTTATAAACATGTTATCAGTAGGAATTGATAATTTCTGTCATGAATTGGTAAAAATAATTGAAATTCAGATCTAACCTTAATTGATCTTGAAAGCTGAAGAGTCCATTATGAAAAGTAAAATGGGAAATAGTTGTTGGCTGTATGGAGTCTTTTGAATGGAAATTCTAAATAAAATAGTGAACACATGAATCCTTTGGCAGAGAGTTAACTGATGGAATGGGAATTAGTTTTAAGACAGCTTTGAAAAATATTGCAGGTTTGAAAGGTACTTTGATGTATCTTGAGACAAGATTGTGCAGGTCAGTGGAAGCAGTGGAATTGCTAAATGGTAGAATGAATTGTCCCAGCATCATAGCATATGAGCTATGTTAAAGAAGATAGAGCAAGGAGAACTCTCAAATGAGTAAAGGTGATAGTACCCTACAGTAAATGAAATTACTGAATGAAAAAAGAAAGTGAGCAATTGAAGATGTAGAGCCTAAAGCAAGGAGTGTTTGAGAGAAGCTGAGAACAAATTCCAACTATGGTTGGTAGAAGTTGTTGAGGCGGCTCCACAGTTGTGATTGTGGATAGGAGATAACAATTCTAGAAAGAGGAGCTCTTGGTAGAATTGTTAGTTAGTGAAAGTTTCGAGGAAAGAACCAATAGGTGCCAAAAGCCTAAACTCAGGAAAGTTTGGTGAGGCATGAAGGAGACTTGTTAGAGATGAAAAATGCTAGTTGCAGCTCACTAGTGAACAAGGAGAATTCACCAAATGAAGAAATAAAACTGACTATTGTTATTCATGGCAAGGGTATAGAGGGAAGTCACAAGTAGACTAAAAAGAGTGTTGAAGCAGTTGGACTCAAAGGAATGAGTAAAGAAGAAAGGAACATAGATTTGGCTAAGATGAAGATAGAAATCAGTCATTTGAAGAAGCTGGCATTGAAAGGAATTAGAGAAAAATGGAAATAAGGATTTTATGTGGGAAAAAGAGTTAAATGGCCTTTCAAAGAACTGTTTGCTGAGAAATCAATACGCCGAACAGTTGAGGATGAAGGAGTAGAATACATATTTGAACCAGAGAAAGGATCTCTCCTTAGGGAAAGAGACATTGATGACAGTGATGAAGAACTAATCTATGCAGATCAAAATGAGAGGAATGTGCTGGTAGCATTCTCACAGGCAAGAAAATCTCATATTTTTGGGATTAATTATTTTTGTAAATGTAAAATTGTAGGTATGCAGCTTAATGAATTTGAACATGTGTATGAAAAGGTGAAAGAGGCAGAGGAAAGACAAACACAAAAGGAGATCCATAAAGACTTTCAAGACTTCAATTGGTGGAAGAAATTAAAAGGTATGGCTGAATGGTTGTGTCTTCTCTTAGTAAAAACTTATTGGATCATATTTGAAGGAATTTTAGCATGGATAGAAGACCAATGGGAAATGGAAAAAGGAAATGAAACAGAGGCATTGTGGATTTGTGAAGTGAAGAGAATGAAAGATGACACAAAGAACTTAGCTAAAGAAGTTAAGTCAAGGAAATCTTTGGAAGATCAAAGTCTTGTCATAGAAGAGGAGGAGACATTGTTATCTTATTTGGATTTGGAGGAAATTGTGTAGAGCAGAAAGGTATTTTACAAACTTATGATGAAGTTGCCAAGCATAGTCAAGAAGCTGTAGTCCTAGAAGTTTTCTTTGATGAGGAAGAAATTAGAGATGTTGAGGAAGAATTTGTCAATAACTTATTGAACTATCAGAATAGTTCAGAGAAGCATGAGGAACTGATCACGGAGGCTTCAAATGAAGAACCTTCTAATTTTGAAACTGACATGGTGTGTATGTTTTCAGGTTTGACAGGTGATGATCAACAATTGTACAATGTGCTTATGCATGTTGATGAAGAAGTGAGATTACTAGAAGGGATGGCTAAAACAGAAAGATATTTCGAGCATGTATTTAATAATTTTGAGAATGATGGTATTGAAAAGGAAATTGTCATGATTAAAGAAGCTAAAGATAAGAAAATGAATGTTTGTGATGATAACTAGAATGAAATATCTTCAGTAGAGAATCAAAATGAAAGTATTATATAAATTGTGAAGGAATATATGATGATGTTGACAGATGCAAAAGTTCAGGAATTCTGTGATTTTAAAGTGGATTCTTTTTATGAATCTGTAAACCATGAAGAAGCTTTAGAAAACCAAAATTTTGTTTCTGATGTAGGAAAAGATGAAAGAACACCATTTTGTTGCTATGGTATAAGTATAGAGGATGAAAGGATACTTCACAATGATATGCTCCAAGAAATCCTAGCTATTGAATTGTTGAATGATATTCTTGTGTTAGAACAAGGAACACTGTATAGTGCAGAGGAAAGTATGGAAATGAAAATTGATGACAGTTTCATAACTTATGCAGAAGGACAGTATAAATATTTGATGGCAGAATTATCTATGAAGATTGAAAACCATAGTTATTTTGAGTGCGACAATTGTGATGGAAATTCTGTTTAAGAAATAGGAAATAACATAAGTCTACATGTTCTAACATAAAGAGGACATTTAAAAAAACAAACAATAACATATTAAGGTTTCTAGGCACCTAAAATAACATAAGTCTACATGTTCTAACCTTAAGTTAAAGAGGACAAATTTAACAAAACAACCAATACTATCTTAAGGTTTCCAGGCCTCTTTGTATCTAATGCCTTCGTGATTGAATGATAAAGATATATTATAGTATTATGTTGTGAGATCTTTGTCCACTTTACAATAGTATCAACAACTTCAATGTGACACTACCCATACTTGTCAAAAAGTATTGAATCTTTCCTTCAACAATATTCAACTGCAAAAAGATCAAGCTAGAGAAGATCATTGTTATAATCCATTCATACATCAAAGGTTAGGATTGTAAAAAAACTATTGCAAACAAAATTAAAAATAAAATCATTGTTATAATCCATTCATGCATGAAAGGTTAGTAATGTAAAAAAAAGTTATTGCAAACAAAATTAAAAATACTCGAATAGTTAACCAACCACATCCTTTACAATCTTGTGCAAAAAAATTAACCCATAACATATTCTTAAATTCTGTAATATTTTATAAAATTAATATTTTTATCTTGCACAATAAATGTCAACTGCAATATTATGCAATTTATTCCATCAAAATCACTCACTCACTATAATACCCAAATTGCCATAATCATGTGAATCTATTCATGAAGATTTGAAAGAACCCAAATAAGCATATATTTCATCAAAATAACCTAGTGCAATATAACCACAAAAATCTTATGAAATAATCATGAAAGCACCAATGACAAGGAACAAAGCACCATATTACATAAAATCAATTGGAAATAGCACCTAGATCTATCTAATTCACAGATACTTACTCGTCCAAGCATGGATGTTCCAAATTATACCAAACAACATATGGGTATGAATGAAGCACAAGGACCATGGTTAGCTAATACACTTTCCCAGAAGTCCATGTACATCTCCCAATAACTTCATAAAAGATTTAGGCAAAGACAATATTTAAAATGCAGAATTTATATAAATATTTTTAAAATTCCAAACTAAGATCCACCTTAGCATCCGTAGCGTGCTTATTTGTAGGTTCACTCTCTGGAACTCAAAATTATGACCTTTTTTGGGTTTGGAAGCAAACATAACATGACTTGGTTGCTGGCCTACAACACAATACTGAATTGAATGATTTGGAAGGGTACTGAGAATGGGATACCATTTGGTTACAATTTATATTTGTTGACCTTTCAAATCCTAATAGGGATCCATAGGGATCCATCATCAAGACACTTACTCAATCGAAAATCGAAAATACTCATACCATTATTTTAAAATTTATAATTTTAAATATAAAATGTATACTTGAATACATAATTTTGATACCATTATTTTAAAATTTAGAATTTTAAATATAAAGTTTATAGTGGAATACATACTTTTGAAGATTTTTTATTAAATGGATTCATAATCATTGGATGGTTGAGATTTATATCTTACTTTCATCTTGTGCTTTTCCATCTAATTTATTATAACATCTTGTGTGTTTCCCTCACATTTTATTATATAAGGGTAATGGGATGGTGAGCTTATCCAGAAAGCTATTATTTGATTTACCAGTGAGCGATCATTTCTTTTACATGGTGGTCGTTTCAATTTATAGAGTTGTTTCCACATTAAACAATTTACATAATTTTTTCATTTAAGGAAAATGATTTGACATGAAGTGTGTTATTCCTCAAGAACAATTAAGGTGAGAAATTTTTTCACTACATTAAGCTTCACAAAATTCCCAATGACGTTGGTGATTTAGATGTAATACTTAAGTATACTATGAACCATCCTCGGTAGGTTTAATGTGGCAAGGTTGGATGCACCAACTCGATGTGACAAGGCTAATGGGGACTTGCAACACTCCAGAAATTCTTTGGTTAGAGCCAGATCAATCCCCTGGGTATCATTTCGTCAACTTTCATTTTCTCCTTCGAGATTGAATTATATGTTTATTTTGGTGTTAAAACACATGGAAATGTGGTAGAGATGTAGCGGATGCTTTGGCTCAAAAACAAAGAATCTTGGATCAATATTACATAAATGGTGGTTTTAAGATAATATTTGAAACACTTTTTGGTAGATTTTCTTAACTTGTGACAAAAAAAAATTGCGTTATCTTAAATATTGTATTTAAGCGAGTGTCTCAAATTGTTGTCTTAAAAAAATTTCTCTATAAGGACAATAGATAGCACAAGCATTATTATCACTTAGGAGACAATCTCATTTTTGCCTCTCCGAAAACAATACTCATGATTAGAGGAAATATGTCTTTAATCCTATCTATTATCTCTCTAGATACAATAAAAGATTATTTTTAAAGATAATAAAATATCACTTCTGACTATCTAGAGACAAATGAAACAATGAATCCAAAAGAATATCTCACCATTGAAATAAATGAATATAAAACCAATTTAACTAAAAATATACTAAAAAACCGTTGATTAATTCATGTTAGTGGGCAGTGGAATTGAACCACCAACCTCCTTCTTATAATATAGGTGCTCCTCCATTGAGCTAGTACACTTTAAAGAATTGTGTGAGGATTTATGTTAGTCCTTGAAATTTCTTATAGCCATTAATTTTTAAAAAAGCTCAACAAAACAATATAATCTTTATAAAATCTATATTCATGTAGCCCCTATTAACTAACTAAAAAGAAATTAAAGGAGTTACCTCAATGTCACACCCTGTAGCATGATACACACAACATGTAGAGTCCATTCAACGTATTGCTACAATGCCATATTATCAGTACAAGAATGAATATGAGCACGGAAGGATCAATAGTATCAACCATCCATAAAGCCTACTAACAAGAAAGTTTGCATATTGTTGACATACCATACACTGAACTTGAATGAATTTTTCCAAATCGAGGACATTGCTTTAAATTTCTCATATTACATAATAATTGCAACTTGAATTTAAACCGCTTTACAATGCAATATCTATACAAAAATTGATTCAACATAGTCCATCCTGGACATTCATTTAAAATGGCCATATCACATAATAATTCAACCCCCTTACAATGCCAACATATATACAAAAACATATTCAACATAGTCCATGATTCCTTCATGTGTAAAGGGACAAATGTGTTCCTCCCTTGGTTTATTGTAACAAGTCCAAATTAGGTAAGGCTTTGTACCTAAGGGCGTGAACACTACAAACTCTCAAGATGTTACAAAGCAAGAGGCTCCCTAGATTCCAATCATAAATGCCTGTAAATTCCAAACCACAAATTGGAATTCTTAAATATCATCAACAACACCAAATGTTGCAACTAAAAGAGATGTGAAGTCCTACATCCATGAGGAAAAACCTCAGTGATATCATCAAATGAATTAACAACATGAATGTATTGGCAAATAAATCATCTTTGAATTTGAAAATAGATAGTACTAGTGAAGACAATATCGCCGATATTCAAAAATATCGTGATATTTTCGAGGAGATGAGGTATCGCCGAGGAAATATCACGATATTTTGCCTCCCCAAAAATATCATGATATTTCGGGAAATATTGCGCTGCGATGGAAAATATCGTCGGGCATATGGAAAAACATTCATCACCATGGCTAGAAAAGGCCAAATTCATTTATTGTTCCCTCATTTTGTTTTCTAATTGTGGGATAAGGAAGGGGAGAGCATTATGCTTGCTGTCAAGGAGGATTCGAGGTTTGAATAGCCATTATCGCCACCAACAACGAATATTTTGTGGATGAAAGATTGAAGAACAGTGAGACAATCTTCATTTCTTCCAATAACAGGTATGTTCTAGTAAACCCCTATGTTAATGATTTTTTTGATATTTTTAGGGTTATTCTTCCTTGCCTATTTGCCTACAAACATTTTTCTTGCCTTTTTTTCCATTTGCTTTGATTTTCATGTCCATGAGCAAATGCAAGGGTTTTCTCCATATTTGGACAACAAACTCCAGTTGATTTTTTTTAACTTTCGAATGCACCCTCTTATTGTCATTTATGATTTTTTAGTAAATTCGCATTGCAAATAATGTAGAAAAAATATTTTGTAAAATGAGGTGGTTATTACTTATTAATTCCAATTTTTTTTTGGTGCCCTAGGTTTGAGTTAGCTCACAACAAAATTCAAATATGCCAAAAGCCTTAGACCCATTTTGGGACTATGGGGAGCCTGATGGTAGGAAAAATTAGGCATATCTATTATGAAAATTGGGTGGGACTAGGATGATAGGAGGGGTTACACAATTGAAATACCATCTGGCTAGACTCACTAGACATGATGTTGGGATTTGTACAGTTTCTAGTCCAGAGTTATACACAAGGATCTTGAAGAAATTGATGAAAAAGACAAAAAGAAACAAGGTTGAACGTGCAGGTAGATATTTTGGGACATCTTCTTCTGATTTTGATGGTAAGGGTAGGGGGAGGAGCTCCACAGCATCACCTGCTACTGCTAGTGCGAGGGCATCATTTTTTGTTTTGCGAACAAGACATGGAGCATAACCTGGCATAAAATCAATTGTTAAAAAACAAGGAGAAGCAAGAAGCAGATAGAGTCATAGGGACGTGTCTTTTTTGGAGAAACTTACCTCTTAGCATCACCAAAACCAATCCATTTTGGCAGCCAACATGTGATGTTATTGTCGTTGTGGGCCCAGGGTACAAAAGTGCTACATATGAGGAGTTGCGGGGGCCAATTATTCAAGCAGAAAAGCGTGACATTAACTCTAGATTGGTGGAGTTGAAAAAAATGTGAAGTTTCTAGATGCACAGTGATGTCTGATGGTTGGACAGATAGGAAGGGTAGGACCCTTCTAAATTTCTTCGTACACTTTCCTAAAGGTACCATGTTTATTGAATCAGTGGATGTATCATCACATATCAAAGATAGAGCAATGATATTTGAATTCTTAGATGGGCTCATTCAGGATATTGGTGTGTAGAATGTGGTGCAAGTCATAACATACAATACAACTAATTATGTGCCTCCCAACAAGATGCTTATGGAGAGGCATCACACATTGTGCTAGACTTCATGTGCAACACATTATATCGATTTTCTTCTTGAGGATATGGGGAAACTCTCCTTCATCAAGGAGCCGGTTGATATGGCTAATAGCATCCCCAAGTTTATTTATAACCATGCTTTTGTTCTTAGCCTCATGAGAAGGATCACTAGAAACAAGGAGTTATGGTGCCCCGCGATCACACGTTTTACCACAAACTTTATTACTCTTTTGTCTTTGCTTCAATGCCAGTTTGATTTGAAGAAAATGTTTGTTTCTGATGACTGATGTAATTGTAGATATAACAGGAAACAGGATGAGAGATCCATAGAAAAAATGGTGTACTCTGACACATTTTTGCAGGGAGTAGAAGAAGCATGCTTAGTTAGTTAACCTATAGTAAAGGTTCTGAGATTGGTAGATGGGGAGAAGCCTGCAATGGCTTATTTGTATGAGGCCATGGATAGGGCCAAGGAGGCCATTCATTCTTATTATGAAAATAAGGGTTCTACTAGCCTTGATAGGCATATGATGTTATGCGATGTGATTGATAGTCGGGTGACAGGGATGCTTCACCGACCCGTTCATGTAGCAGCTGTTACACAGTAATTTGTCACCGTCCCTGTTACCCCTTCTACCGCACATTGGAGGACTTATTCCGGGACTTGTGAGAAGTGACATAACTTGAAAGCACTTGCATTGTATCCCCTTGAGTATGTACTTCATATGCCCTGAAGACACCTTCTGCAAAATACCCATAAAAGTAGCCCTTTTTCCATTGGCACTGTTCCACAGTGTATCACTCGCGCCAATGGGGGAAATCCTCCAAAGAGGGCGTGCCAGCTAGCGCTCTGTCTCAAAGTCGCACTTGCACCAGCCCAATTGGGTAAAGTTTTTAACAAACCAACTTGCGAAGGTTCTTCCTAATTTATTCATGAACTGATTCCAGTTTGAGTTAGTTTAGTTGGGCTTCGAATCTCCATAGAAGGGAAGTAGTTCTCCACCTCCCATGGAAGCTTCCTAATGATAAGGACAATCTCATGAATCTTGTGGATGATCCTATCTCCTTCTCCTCTCTCTATATAAGCTTGTCATTTTGCCTTTGAGAAGCTAGTTAGTAATTCTACTCTTCAAGCTCCAAATTCTAAGTCCCAAAATCTGAGAATTGCTAAGATTATGCTACAAGAGGCCTTGTTCATCCCTATAAGGCTATATCTTTAATGAGGAGATCCATGTCCAAGTAACCAAGGAGAGTGAGGCTTGTTCCCCATTCCCAACAATCTTTTCAAGGCATGTGTTGCTGATCACCGAGCCAAAGGAGGATTTGACGTCAGAACTTGGTTGTATTCTTCTTTGTTTATCAATAATAATAGACGACTATCATTATGGTTCCACTCTTATTGTCTTTATAACGATGTTTGAGTTATATCCTTTCTGACTGATATATAGTTGCATTTCTTGGATTTTATTCTTGTATTTGTGTTGTTCTTTGCATGTGCAAGTGTCCGTTCACGAGGATCGTGGGGATTGTGACCAGCTGGAGTGAAAGAACGGGAGCGACGACTCTTCTACAAATACTAGCATTGGATTCGAGGTAGGCCCTCATCATCGGTCTTTACTTTGTAATTAGGAACCTGGGTGTTACCGTTGTTTGATTGTTTCTAGACCCCATTTAGGCTAGTAGGGATCACCTCTGTCCACAGAGGGGATTTACCTCCACAACAATTTGGCGACTCCACTGGGGAGCTAGCTTTTTGTCTTGTTGTTTGATTTGTAAACTTTAGACAGAGCCTGAAGTACGGCCAGATAGCCTTCGAAACGTTATTGCTCTGCATTAGCGAAGTATATCAACGCCACTTCAGTCCATCTCCGGTTTGGTTTACGAACTGAACGTCTTGGAACTTGCCTTGTTTCTTGGTTATTTTTGGTTTCTCCTGCTTGGTTAGCCTTCTGGGTTGAAATGCCTGTGTTGCTTCTTGCCTCTTGGTGTACCTAGGTGTTGTTGATTTGGCCTTGGCTCTTTTGTTTTTATTTTTCCATAGCAAACTCGGTTGGCACTGGTTTATAGCATTACAGTCATGCCAGTTACTCAAGTTGCACATTTACAACCCACGCCAATCCCTGAAAGGCACTTGTTGCAGCATGACAGTCGCGCCAGGCGTGGAAACTTTTGAAGTTTGCTTGGCTGTGAACTTTTTGAGCTTGGGTTTTGTCCTAGGTACCTTTTTCAGACTACTCGAGTGTGTTGGAGTGTGATTTGACTAGCTTTGATCGTTACCCTTTGGGTGTTTGCTTTTTTCTATCGATTTCACATTTCTAGCCCTAGGGCATCTAGTGGCTTTGTGTGTCGAGCCTTCCTTAGGTCCTTTTGGTCTTCTATTGGTCCAGTTGACTCTTTGATTGCTCCCTTGCACTCGTTTAGTGGTTGTTAACTATTTTATTGCATTATTTAGGTGACTTGCTTTGTTTTCACTTGGATTCTGCTTTATCTTGCTTTGAGCCTAGATTACATGGCTCATTGGTGTCTTTGGGACTTCTCTCGTTCTTCGGAGGTTTGCTTTGTGATTTAGGGAACTGAATATGCTTGTATTGAATGGAATTAGTTTGTTGTCATTTCTCAAAGTTGTTTAGTGCATTTTGCCATCATAAAAAAGAAAGATCTCTTTCACTTTAAACTAGTTAATGAGAATTAGAACTTTTCATTTCGATTAGTGATTAATGATCTTAAAGAAAAGTTTGTTAATTTGCATTAGCTGCATTAGGGAAGTTCTTTGTTGTTCTGTGATCATTTCGTTTGCGTGAAAGCTCTTGAAATCTCTCGTAATTAGCATTCATCGAATGAAATGACATGTTTTGGCATATAGATTGCATTTAGGGAATTTTGAGAGATTACATACGGTAGGACCTGAAAACCGAAACCTAACACAAGATCAACTTTAAAATAAACCGAATGAATCTAACAATGCATTGGAACATAACACTTACATTCTAAAGGTCTAGGCTAGAGTCATGCTTTGACGTCGTTAAACCTAGTCACTTTTGTTTCCACTCAAGGTTGGGTGATTCCTCCTTTTATGACTCAACTGTGGTCTAGTACGGACTTGTGCTCCCATGTACCGTCGAGTATATGGGGAGGCTCCACTAGGTTATCATCCTTAATCCACAGGAAGCCGTGTCTGCTGCCTTACAGCCTGTAACACATCGAACACAACATTCGGGAAGATTGACTGCCATATGGAAAGTCCTTGGTTTTCATACCATTGCGAAGGTGTATATGCAGTTTTATGGATTGTCTGGTAAACCTTTTGCCTAGTTCTCCGGAGTAGTCACTTTTTGATCCTTTTCGAACTCCCTAAAAGAAAAGGCTCACTTGAGCATTTGTCACTTCGGGCTCACTAAATATTCGAAGGCAACTAGAGTCATCTTTTGGTCCTTTTCTCGACTCTCTAAAGATGAAAAGGTCAATTTATGTCCTTGTGTCTTAAAATTTATTCACCCGCGATCAGACGCCCTGTTAGATTTTGTTTTTTGGCCATTTGATTGTGTGTCTTGGCTCTTTTACAGTCCCGTGTAATATTTTTAGTTTTGATGGAAACTTTTCTAGAGCTCACCAACCCAGGAATCCCCGCTGAACGGAATCCTGGTCATCTTCCTCCTTTTGGGAATGTTGGTGCTCCTTACATGGCAACGTTGTCCCTTCCTGGGTTAACTATTGGGTTACCTATTTGGTTGTTCTCAACATCTGTGATCCCTAATGTCTCAATGACTAGTCAATCAGTTCCTCCACCCGAACAACATCATGTTGATTCCAAGGTTGACCTCTCCCCTTCTTTGCCTGTTTCTACATCCTCATCTTCTACTTCGCTTGGTGAAATTATGGATTCAAGTAACAAGGTTGGATGAGAAGAAGAAGGAGAAGATGAAGAAGAAGAAGTCTCATAAGTGAGAGGCTAAATGTGCAACTATTTCTCCGAGTACAGCTCAAGTCGGAATTCCTTCTGCTCCTCTGCGGAAGGTTAAGTTTCCTTGTAAATTGTGCAAGGGAGACCATCTTCTTCGTGATTGTCCTAGCATCCCTAGGATCTTAGAAGTATGGTCTCACGATCCGGCTCACCCCTCATCGTCCTCTAAAGCTCATGGCGATGCTACCCTATCAGCTGGAAATGGTAAGAAGAACGGGAAGATTCAATTCCCGTGTAGGCTATGTGAAGGCAACCATCCCCTTCACCTTTGTCCACTCATGGATAAAGCTTTCGCTATCTTGGAAAGTCTTACAACTTCCTCACCCCAACTCCCCGTTGGTTATCAGAGGCTCTCTTCATACCCTCTCCCCGTCGATAAAGAGATTGACTTAGATTCTTCTCTTGTCCGGGCTCCTCTTTCTGAACCTAGCTATGCTACGCCTATTCCAGACCAACCATTGGTTGGAGAGAGGGTCAACTTAGGTTCACCACCTGTTGATCACTCTATTTTGGAAGAGCGTCATGCTCATGTTCTTCTCGTCTCGTCAGATTCTCCTTGGTTCGAAAACGACTCTCCTATCTCGGCTAATCCCGAGAGTCCTTCTTCAGAGCAGGGGGCAATCATACAATTCCCCCACCAAGTAGTTCTGTCATTTCCTTCGACTGGATTCACCTGACTAATTTCCGCCTTCCATCCCATGTGCCTTTCCAAATTATAGTACATGCCTCTGATACGGCAGTACCTAGCACTGTCTTGGATGAGGGTGCATCTGTCAGTCTTATGCCTTCCACTACTTGGCAAGCTTTGGGCTCCCCACAGCTTGTGCCGGTCGCGCAGAATTTGATGGCATTTGACGGAGGAACCAGTCAACCATTGGGGATCCTCCCACAGTTCCCTATTACTTTGGGAGGCAAAACCATCTATATAGATGTATTGGTTACCCAAGGTGCTTTAGATTTCAGTCTTCTCCTTGGTCATGACTATGTTTATGCCATGGGGGCCCTCGTCTCTTCACTTTTCTGTGTGGTTTGCTTTCCACACGATGGAAGGATTGTGACTATAGATCAATTATCGTTCTTTAGTCCCCCGGTGCCTCCTGCGCAGTTTTCATCCCCTCCTAGTTTTTATCCACCAGTTGTATCTGCCCCACCACAGATCAACTACGTGGCCATTTATCCAGTGCCTATATCCAGTAATGACGCCGTCGTGCATAGTGTCCTGGGGGCATTGGGTCCTGACTTCCAAGATGTGGTCCTTCCACCAGGAGTGACACTCTTGGAAGCAACGACTTCCTGTTCATTATGATGAAGTTTGGTCGGAGCATAGTTCGCTTTCCTATGTCAAGCTCCTTAAAAAATGAAACTAGGTTTGGTCGGAGCATAGTTCGCTTTCCTATGTCAAGCTCCTTAAAAAATGAAACTAGGTTTGGTCGGAGCATAGTTCGCTTTCCTATGTCAAGCTCCTTAAAAAATGAAACTAGGTTTGGGCGGAGCATGGTTCACTTTCCTATGTCAAGCTCCTTAAAAAATGAAACTAGGACTGCATGGAGCATGGTTCACTTTCCTATGTCAAGCTCCTTAAAAAATGAAACTAGGATTGGTCGGAGCATGGTTCACTTTCTATGTCAAGCTCCTTAAAAAATGAAACTAGGTCTGGTCGGAGCATAGTTCGCTTTCTATGTTAAGCTCCTTAAAAAATGAAACTGGGTCTCGTCGAGCATAGTTCCTGATCTTATGTGAAGCTCCTTAAAAAATGAAACAAGGGTTATGAGGATAGTTATTTTACTGTGTCAACCTCATTAAAAAATGAAACAACTCCCTTTCCAAATCGAGGTTTTTGATTAAGATCTCGTAAAATACAAGTCGAGTCTTTCCAAGATCTCGAAAGTGAACCTTCATTCCATCCACTTTGTTGAATGAAATGAAGATTGGGGGGCATGTACCTCATTTTGTTTCATTATGTTGGGGGCATGCGAATTTATAACAAGCATAGTTTTTCGTTTCAAGCTTGCGTAAACATGAAACCGAATCCTAGCTGAGTTCTCCATGGTTCAAGCCTTTGTAAAAATGAACCCATACTTGATTTACATCTCGTGATTGCTGTCTTTATCCGCTAAATTCTGTTATATGAGCCTTGGTTGTTGTCATCCCATTGCCACCATCTCTTTGGCCCATCATATGCTTTCACTTAGTTGTTTTTTCTTTTCCTGAGGAACCGCAGCGATGAGTGGTTTTGTTAGCCAGCCTTTTGACCATTACACGTTTTGAGCAGTTCCACCATTACCACTCGTTCCTCTAGGACAAGTCACCTTTAAGTTCTTTTCTGACTCGTAAAATATGAAAAGATTGCCGAGTATTTTTTCCCTTTTTGACTCATTAAATAGAATAAAAATGGAGGTCTGCTTTCATCTCTTTTCTGACCGTCTAAATATGAAAAGATTGCCGAGTTATTCCTCTTGACTTGTTAAACGTAAATGAGAGGTGGTTGTCTTTAAACTCTTTTCCGACTGTGTAAAGGAAAAAAGATTTTCGGGCCCTTGTCGTTTCATGCTCGTTAACAGTTACGAAGCGACGTGGTTTCGATTGCTTTTTTACTTTTTCAGGTCGAAATCACTATTTATGAAAAGTACTCCTCGATCGTAATGATCGGGCAGTTCTTTCAAGCACTGTTTTATACTTTTTCGGGTTCGAGAGACACAAATTTACGAAAAAGGACACCCCTGGAGTTTAATTTTCCGCTATATTTTCAGACTCTCTAAACATGAAAAGGGGCCGAGTTCTTCCTTTGTCAGACTCGTTAAAACTTAATGACATCGGATTCCATCGAAATGACGCCTCCCAAGCATATGCTATCCCTATCAAGCTTTTCATCCAAAAGTAACCAAGGTACTCGCCAGAAATGGTGGGGAAAAAGGAACCACAGTTATCATCGTGTCGGCAGTATGTCGCTCTTGAACATGGCACTTGTCTGCATTCGCGTCTGGGTGGGGACATCTCATCTTGTTTTTACACTTGCCTCCATGGGTTTGGGTTATCCTATTTGACGTCTCATCTACTCATTGCCTTGTCACCATGACCCCTGATCATTTGATGTCAAATTCTGCCAAGTCCACTGTCGTGCCGTCAATATGTTAAAGAAAAGTTGACCTCTACAGAATACTCAACCTCCCTTTGATACCTCACACAAAACATCTTATCCTTCTCTGTCTCTTGTCGATGATGTGGGAAACATTATGGCCCACCTTCGATCAAGGTCACTTCGTGTCAACTTCAACTCATTACCCGGGAAGTTGACCTAGAGACTCCCTTCAGGTGCCTTAGAGCCTGCATGCCTCAATGCCAGGTTCTTCATGTTCGACGCGAGGTTTTCATCATTGGCCTTTGATCGAATGATTCTACGGGTGTTCAACACCATCTCACTGATTCGCACGCTGTAGATTGTACCTATAGTACCTTGAGGACCATTGTCATTATTGGTGGTACCTTTTGCGTCTGTTAACAGTTTTCATCATTGATTGGTAATCAGACGATGTTCCTGCATGTTCGACTTCAACTCCCATATTCGCATGCTTGAACTTGTACTTTGTTCGGGTCGAGATGGAGCACAAGACCCTCGATTTTGTCTGTTGAGATCCAGGTTGTGATTTTGTGGATTATTATGATCATTACATGACTCACTCACTAGATGGCTGCAACCATGCCTGAGTCTACTTATCGATCCTTACTAGATGGCTACGCCCGTACCACATACATCATGTACTTGAGATATCAGTTGTACTTCTTCATGCAGGTTCTCAAGCGATAGTGTTTTCAGTTGGCCATGTCCTTGTAAAGCGTTTCAGCCCTCTCTCTCTCGGGCCTCATGCTTTAGGGGGCAGCTGTTACACAGTAATTTGTCACCATCCCTGTTACCCCTTCTACCGCACATTGGAGGACTTATTCTGGGACTTGTGAGAAGTGACATAACCTAAAGACACTTGCATTGTATCCCCTTGAGTATGTACTTCATATGCCCTGAAGACACCTTCTACAAAATACCCATAAAAGTATCCCTTTTTCCATTGGCGCTATTCCATAGTGTATCACTCGCACCGATGGGGGAAATCCTCCAACGAGGGCACGCCAGCTGGCGCTCTGTCTCAGAGTCGTACTCGCACCAGCCTAGTTGGGTAAATTTTTTAACAAACCAACTTGCGAAGGTTCTTCCTAACTTATTCATGAACTGATTCCAGTGTTAGTCAGTTCAGTTAGGCTTCGAATCTCCATAGAAGGGAAGTAGTTCTCCACCTCTCATGGAAGCTTCCTAATGATAAGCACAATCCCATGAATCTTGTGGATGATCCTATCTCCTTCTCCTCTCTCTATATAAGCTTGTCCTTTTGCCTTTGAGAAGCTAGTTAGTAATTCTACTCTTCAAGCTCCAAATTCTAAGTCCCAAAATCTGAGAATTGCTAAGCTCATGCTACAAGAGGCCTTGTTCATCCCTATAAGGCTATCTCTTTAATGAGGAGATCCATGTCCAAGTAACCAAGGAGAGAGAGGCTTGTTCCCCATTCCTAACAAGCTTTCCAAGGCATGTGTTGCTCATCACCCAGCCAAAGGAGGATTTGACGTCAAAACTTGGTTGTATTCTTCTTTGTTTATCAATAATAATAGACGACTATCATTATGGTTCCACTCTTATTGTCTTTATAATGATGTTTGAGTTATATCCTTTCTGACTGATATATAGTTGCATTTCTTGGATTTTATGCTTGTATTTGTGTTGTTCTTTGCATGTGCAGGTGTCCGTTCATGAGGATCGTGGGGATTGCGACCAGCTGGAGCGAAAGAATGGGAGCAACGACTCTTCTACAAATACTAGCGTTGGATTCGAGGTAGGCCCTCAACATCGGTCTTTACTTTGCAATTAGGAACCTGCGTGTTAGCGTTGTTTGATTGTTGCTAGACCTCATTTAGGCTAGTGGGATCACCTCTGTCTACAGAGGGGATTTACCTCCACAACAGCAACACTCTTCCTCAATCCTGCATTTTCATACAAATGCGGCTTTGATTTTCATGGTGAGGTGAACGAAGGGCTCCATTCCTATATTTATAAGATGGTACCTGATCGTGAGCTTCGCAGCAAAATCAATCATGAGATGCAGTTTTATCGGGATTATGTTGGCCTATTTGGCTTTGATGATGCTATTAGGGAGAGGACCCTCTTCATGCCACATAAGTGACAAGTCATCACTCATTAGAAATTAGAATTTTTGATTTAGAATTTGATTACTTATAATTCTATTTTTTTAAAATTCAATTATGTAACCTTTATTTGAAAGTTTAATTATTTTTAAGTTTTTGAATTTTTATTTCTTTATTTTGTTGTAGATATTTGGTGGTGAATCTATGGTGCAAGGGCACCAAATTTGTAGAAATTGGCCATAAGAATGTTGAGTGAAACATATAGCTCTTCAAGGTGTGAGCGCAATTAGAGTGTATTTGAGAAAATACATGCAAAAAAGTGCAACATGTATAACTTTGATCTCCACTCTTCGATTGAGAAATTACACTTATTGTAATTTTTAATTTTTAATTTATGACCTTCAAGTGTCAACAGTCAAGAGTCAAGGCTCATTAGCTCTTTTGACACTCTTATAGGTTGTATTTATCACGCCTCAATGATTTAGTGTATGGGAATTACAATATCTGAATTTGAGTGAAGCAAATAGAAGCACCAATGGATCCAGATGCCATTTCCTTAGACAATATTGATGTATTATCTCAGTGGAGGGTGGAGTCTAAGGAGCCCATCTTGGAGGAGTAACCTTCGTGCTTAGAGCCAGATGATCCATTAGAACATGGGCAGCAAGAGGAGGAGGGGGAGGAGGACATTGTGGGAGCATCAAAATCAACACCATCTGCTATAGATATAGGAGAGCACAACTCCATACCTAGCACTCATTATTTGAAATTAGGTGCAAAGGTAGGGCCAAGGCCTTCTACTACTAGGGGCAAGCCTAACAAACATCCCATCATGTTTTCCCATAAAAGAGGGAGAGGACATATATTTCAGATAGATAGCTTCTAGTTTTCTTGCTTTGCTACATATAACTCATGATGGTGAGATGCTTTTATATATGTTATGTTATTTTGTATTGGTTCTCCACATTTGAGTCCTTGATTGGACAATTATCAGGGATCAACAGGATTTGGTATCACCTTTGATGTATTATTTCCATTGACATCATATATATCAGTGCTTTCTTCATATTTATGTGCCAATGTGTCTATTCATGTTGTTATTGCTTTATATGTTTAAAAATCCGAAAAAAAAATATGAATATATTATGAATTTTTTATTCTTTCCAATATTTTGCTGATATTTTCACTGATATTGCCAATAAGATGTTTTTTGGACCCTCGCCGATATTTTGTCGATACCAATATTATAAACCCTAGATAGTACTAACCTTCATACTCATAGGAATACCACGATGAAGACCCTAATGTTTAGGATACTGGAAAGGACCATACAAATCAATAGCCTACCTCAAGCTTATTGAATATATCTCATTAAGAAAAGCCACCTCAAACATCAACTATGCTTTTGTGAAAAATAGAGGTAATTCTCAAAGAGATGACTATGGTTGATTGATCATTATACCAAAACAGTAACATACCACAATATTTGGCAATATTTTATCAAAGAATTTATAGATACTTTAGTTAGATCATATTAGTTGAAAGCTAATGCATGTAAAGGTGGCAACCCAACTTCAAATAGTGACAGAATTACATATAATCCACAAAATCAAAGTAATTTTATGCTCAATATAATATGAGCCCAAATGAATGAATAACACATGAGAAACTAACAAAATTTCCAAAAGAAAACCATTTTCTATATGCAAATGTTATTGCTAGGAACATACAATAAAAATTCAACAACAAGACAAAATCTTTCAAGCCATGCATATTTCATCTACATTCTTGTTTGAATATATATATATGAGTTGCACAAAGGTATTTAGTTTCTCTATCATATCTATTCCATTAAGATCACATCAACATCTGATTTAATACTCCTAATTTTACTTATATTCATTATGTAACTTTTGAAGTTACCAATATAAAATTCCCTCATCTTGTTCCAAAAACATGCGCAACATTGAACAAATTTAAAATAGGAAACATTGAAAGTAAAGATAGTGTAAATTTGGAAAATACTAGTTATGAATGACTAATTTAATTGGAATAAAATTTGTATTCTCCCAATACCAAGCATGAAGGCTCTCCTAAGGGAGTTGTGTATTGACTGAGATATCGCTTTCCAATGTCTTCAATAACACATCTTTGACTCTTCTCTAAGATGTTCCCAAATGAATAACTTGAAAAGGTACCATTCTCTCAAAACATAGCTCTCCTCTTCAATAGATAGTGCTCCACTCCTTGAAGGCACTAGCCGGCCACACCCTTGAGATAGAGAAAAGCTCCATCAACAAAATCTTCTTCTAACACTACAAGACAATCCTTTATTACAAGTTTTTATTTTAATCCTCAGATGGTAGAAATAACCCATAGGAAAGAAAAATTTTATCCTCTTTCGGTGATAGATCTTGGAGAAATTGAGCAATCTTCCCTTCCTCCTTTACCTTCTTTGAAGGCATTCATCTAGTGTGTTGTTTTTGACCCTTAGCAATATAAAAACAATTTATTCTCTAGATTACTTACATTACATCTTCTTTTTGTATTTTTATATAGGAGTGGCGCTTGATCTCTCACCGTGTATTGAGGATATAATGCACTTAGGAGTCCCATTGACCTAAGTATAACATAAAACTTGACCTTAATACACAGGACTGTGCCCAATCAACAACATACACACAATTTCACAATTAATGTTGCTTCTCATTCCAACATTTAGCATTTCCTTCATGTTATTGAATTGTGGATACTAAAACCCCATCTCTCCACTCATAGACCTAAAATTGCATGGGGAACGCTAATCTCCTTTCTCTCTAACAAAAGTTTCCACATGAGATTTTAATTTATGAACCAGCACAACATTAAATTTGACTGCTAAATCCCATTTTGTTAGCACCATTTCCATAGTATGCATTTCTCACTGAAATAATTTCATAGTTACTAACATACAACCAATTCATCATCATATCTAATTTATTTGCCTCAGTACCTAAATTTACAAAGGTAGTACGAATTTACAAATAACACTACTGCAACGTGCAAGAAATGAAAAGTTAAAACTTGAGCTTCTCTTATATCAAGACTAGTTCACCAAATGAAATTAGATCTCAATTTTATGGTATTGGAAATGCCTAAAATCAACTTTCTTCCTCTCTCTTCCTCTTGGAGAAGTAAAAGATGATACCTAGAACAAAGAATCTATAGAATATGGACACAATGGAAACTTTCTAACAATGGAAACGAAATGAAAGAATCTGAAGAGCAGGATGTCACACTTCATTTAAGCTGTTCTGGTACATTTAAACCCATTTTCATTAATTTTTTATTTGCTTTGTGGATAGATGTTTTCTATTTCACATATTAATGTGTTTTGTTTCACAATTAACATTCATTTTTTATTTGCTTTATGGATAGATGTTTTCTGTTTATGAACAAGACTCCATCTTAAACCAATTTCTCTCAACTCTTTATAAACCTCCAAATAAAAGATTTAAAAAATAAAAACTAATATATACTAACACCTTATTACATATTTTATGTATTACATTTAACCTTAGTGGTGTGGCCTTACACCTTATTACATATTTTATGTATTACATTTAACCTTAGTGGTGTGGCCTTATATTTTACTGTGTAAACATTATTGTGTGGTCACAGAGGAAGTGGCGTTCGTGGATTTATTGCAGTTCATGTACAAGGGAACATTAGAGGCGCGTTCTACACCTGCGCTGCTGGATGTTTTAATGGTTGCCGACAAATTGGGTGTAAAATCATGTGTCAAGTATTGTACACATGCCTTGCAGTCACCTATGACAATAGAATCTGCATCGCTTTATCTACAGCTGCCTTCCATCGTGCATACAAATACTGTACTGCAACTGACAGACCCTGCAAAGTGGTTTCTAATTCAATGTTTTGAACATATTGAGGGGATGTGCGTGCTGTTTTTAGTTGCTAGATGTGCGTGCTGTATATTCGCATGAACCTGTAAGTCACTCATGAAAAATAAAATGATAAACATGAAAAATAAATAATTATCATCACGTTTTCATTTGATAAACAAATTAAATTTGAAATTTTAACTTTAGTCCAAACTCTAATATGTTATTGAATAAAAAAACTTGAATTTGAGTATGGTAGCGGGCTTAAAAAAATGCTACAGTACTCTATATATATGAATGATAATAAGAAAATTGTTTGAACAATGCTTAAAACATAGCTAAATACTATAAGATGAGGTAGTTTACTCGGTAATTTATTGTGACATTGTAATAATAAAATGCTTTATCAAATTAAATTATGTAAAAATTGGTTTGAAAAGATAAATTGTTGGTAAAATAAAGTAAAATAAAATTATGAAATAACATTAATAGAAAAGAAAGAACATATATAGAAACCAAAAGTCTACAAAGAGATGCAATTTAATTACCAAGTAAACAATGAATACATTAGTGTCTATGGAAACCAATTTAAATACTGAGAAGACAAGTTTAGGATTTAAGAAGTGAAGTGAAGTCATTAATTTGACATAAATTTTAGGAAGACATTTTATACTCGATTCAATAATAAGATAAAAAATATAACAAAATCAAAAAATGAGAAAAAGAGAGGCAAAAGATAAGAAAAAGGGCAAATTATTTAAAAAAAAGTGCAATGGAAAATTAAAGAAACCTTAACTAAGTTTGGAATAGAAACTAATGTTAAATTATTTTAAAAATGTTCAATGGAAAATTAAAGAAACCTTAACCAAGTCTACAATAGAAATTTATGTTGAATGCGGTTGTGATGTAAAGTACCTCAAAGAAATGTCTCCTTGGGGTAGCTCAATTAGTAGTGGCCTAAGAAATGAAGTCTTGGGTTCAAATATTGTTTTATCAGTCTCAAACTGAAAGTCTTGGGTTCAAATATTGTGTTACCCCTAATAGGGGTGAGAGGTTGGACATGATGAAAATGTAACCTTACCAAGCTTACAAAAAAAGGTACCTCAAATAAATAACTTCAATTTATGCTATAGGACAAGAACATATTATATAACATATGAAAATAAATTTACATAAATAAACACACATATTATATAATAGATGAAAAGAAATTTACATAAATAAACACCAAAATTTGTTTCATTTAAATAAACTACAAATTTTGGTTTTTTTAACCGAATTTTATTTTATGAAGAAAATCACACTGAAAAAATACATTAATGCCTATATATTATATATAAATATATATAATATATTATATAGATAGATAGATAATAGATAGATTAGATAGATAGAAAGATAGATAAGTGAAAATAAAACAGATATTATTAATAAATGAGATGTAGTAATGAAAATATAAAATCACTAATGTTATTAAAATTTTTTAGCATTTGTCATGAGCGACTCAGTTGGTGATCGAAGTAATAATGTGAAATCTGTGTAAACTAAAAGATCCAAGGTTCAAATCCCCTGTTGATTGAGAGATCTCTCCATGTCAAAAAAATCTAAAAATGTTACAATTTCCAAAAAAAATAAAAATAAAAAAAATCTAACAATTTGTAAATCGTGTCCAATACCAAAAAAAAAATCTAACAATTTCTAAACTGCATCCCATAACTATTTAAATCAGTTTTATCCCTTTGATTTCAAATAAATTTAAATAATAAAAACCATGTACTCTCTTTTGGCCCAAAATCCTCTCATGTTCAACCTACTAAATTCCTTTGTTCGTCCATCTTCCCATTTCTCATGGAAGTTAATAAAATGCACCCACATGCACCCAGACACAATATGATGGATCTATGTTCTAGCCTAGATCCATCTTAAGTCTAGATCTACCACGCTACAAGAGGGATCAAATGGTTTGGTAGATCTGGAGTAGATCCATCTTAATTGTGGATTTACCAAGCGACTAGAGTGATTTGATATAGATCCATCTTAATTGTGGATTTACCAAGAAATTAGAGTGATTTGATCCCTCTCATTGCTTGGCAAATTTGGAGTTAAGATGGATCAAAGATGGTTTAATTTCCCCCTTTAAATAGGTTATACTCCATAGGAATACCATGGGTCAATACCATGGATTCTCCTACCGTGAAGCTATTTATAATTTAAAGTTATTTTTCTTTATTATTTTTTATTTTATTTTGACCAAGTAAAAATGTTTTCACGTTATTAATTTTACAATTTATAATTTAGCTTTTATTTTAATTTTAATATTTATGGACTCAAAAAGTTTAGAAAAGGGGACAAAATATTACAACATTTTTTATACTAGGTTGGAGAGTGCCACTTGGCCCAAAGACATAGAGCCCAAAAACTACCATGGTAGAAGGCTACATTAAAAAGAATAACATAGATAAAATCATGAAGACATGAAGCCCCAAAATCATCATTGTATTGTCAACATAATTATTTTGACTCAGTCAAAAATAAAATAAAATTTAAAAAGAAAATATTAAAAATATAATGATAAAAGAAAAAAATATATATTTTAATAATTAATTAAATAAATAAATGAATTATAAAATAGAAATTACCATTACTTAATTTAACCTAATTTATCTTGGTTCTATAATATAATAAATTTAAGTGGAATAATAGTAATTGTAAGAATAATAATAATATTAATTAATTTATGAAAATTTGACCTCGGCCTCAAGTAAAAAATTAGCCGTTTATCTTGTTAGCCGTTGGAGTCTCTGCTCACACTATTTAACTTGCTGGAATGGATCTGTTTCTTCAACTTGTTCCTGACGATGAACCACACTGGTCTTTCTATATGTGATTTACGCCGAAATTCTTCTTATAAATATTTTAAACTATTAATAATAATTATGATATCCATATTAAGTCTAGACTTATCTCTCTTGGCCCTTGATATATTCAAATTTATGTTGGATTTAAACTAGTATATTTTTAGGGACTCTAAAGAGTCTACATTTTGGTGGAAAACAATAACAATCTGGCACATTTTTGGCAAAATATGAACTAATTTTTGGGAACGGTGAGTTACAACTAGAAAGCTTTCAAACTTTGGGTGCCCAAACAATTTTTGATGATATTAGATCAATTTCCACAATCAAAAACAAATTCAACACTCACAATTAAAATAAATAAAATTAAAAAATAAAAAACTAAAAACTTAATCAAAGTAATTACGAAAATATTACCCAAAAATTGATCTTAACATACGCATCATCTAATATAATATTTTAACTCTAATGCAGCTACACACCTTCTAATATAATATTTTAACTTTAAAGAAGATACACATTATCTAATATAATATTTTAATTAAAATTGTTTATTATTGAAAACCATAAATGAATTTCCTCTCGATGAGCCATGCGAGATGCCCACGGAGTTCATGATGAATGGCTTCGTCCATGAAATGTCTCGCACGGTCCACCTTCTTTGTTGTTAGGCATAACCAACGGTAACATACATACGAGGATAAATCACACCATATCACACACCGTCCACCCTCTTTTTTGTTAGGCATAAGCAACGGTAACATACATACGAAGAGAAATCACACCGTATCACACAAACTACAACATAGAAGAGAAATAAAAAAAAATGAGTGATGGTATGCAATTGCATGATTGCATGTATTAGTTGTACGATTTGGCTTAGTTTACAACTAATAGTATGCTACTCTTGAAATCTAATCTCAACTAGGTAACTCGAATTTTCTGTGTGAAAAAAATATTTTGGGTTGAATTTTCTATGTGAAAAAAATATTTTGGGTTAATTGATCATCACTTAGTGTTGAAAAAGTTACACCCACAACTTGACCTCCACTAGTTCTTGTGATAGTAAGAACTAGCTAAACTCACAATAACTCAAATTAAATAAGTGACAAGATCCATGTCACCTTACTTAACTACCTCCAAGTATTCTGTTGAAATAGAAATTCGAATTTTAATATAGTTTGACCAAGCAATGTCAAAACTAGATTTTCTTGTTTCATTTTCAACACTCCATGTGACAAATAAATAGATTATCACATGTCCCAATCCATATTCTATGGAACTCAAATTTTCCTCTGGACAAGGCCTTTGTCAAAATATTTGCATCTTGTTCCTCTATCGGAATGTACTACAACAACATAATTCACCTTTGCACACAATCTCTTAGATGGTGATACCAGATATCTATATGCTTGGATCGATCATGAAATACTAGATTCTTAGAGAGTTTGATACAACTTGGATTCTCACACTAAATAGCTATAGCATCCATCCTCTGAAAAATAACCCAAAAGGAACCATTCTCATTCAGATAGACTCACATGTTACTTGACTTACAGCCACATACTCTTCTTCTGTTGAGCTCAATGTCGTGAAATATCTCTACTTCTTATTGTACCAAGAAACTATTGTGGACCCAACACTCAAAATTCTTCTTGAAGTGCACTTCCTATTTGATGGACTCCCTCGCTAATATGCATCTATGAAGCCTTGCAGCTTCACTCCCTCTGTCTGTCTATACAAAATACCAAACTTAGTAGTGCCTCTGAGATATCTCAACACATGTTTTGCTACCTTCCAATATAGTTTGGATGGCTTAACTATTGCTTGACTAAGCTGGTTAACTTCATAACCCATGTCCGATCATTTATTCACCAAATACATAAGTGAACCCACAAGCTGCCTGTAAATGGTAACCTCCACTACTTCACCTAAAATAACATCATATTTCCTCCAATTTCCATCTAGAGGAGTTTCCATGGGTGTGCACTTTTTCAAACTCTCTTACAAGGTCCTCCTTGCAAGATATGATTAGCTCCTCATCACCAATAAGGAATAATTCATCAACATATAAAATAGTAATCAATAATTTACCTTCTACCACAATGTCATAATGGTTTTCATCTGCTTCACTTTTGGTGCAGCCCAAACCCATGAGATAGTTATTGATCCTAGTATACCAAGCACTGGGTGCTTGCTTGAGTCCATACAATGTTCGCTTGAGTCTACACACATGTGACTCTCTATCAAAGGTCTCATATCCCTATAAATGCTCAATATACACCTCCTCCTCAATAAATCCATTCAGGAATGTTGTCTTCACATTCATCTAGTGGATCTTCCACCCCATCTGCATTGGCAGTGCTGGAATTGACTTGATTGACAAGTACCTTGCTACTCGAGCAAATTTCTCCTCTTAGTTAATTCCCTCCACCTAAGAGAACCCATTGGCCATAAATCTAGCCTTTTGTTTCTCTATTCTTTCATATGTTGCATGCTTTACCTTGTAAATCTATCTCAAATCAATCGTTGATTTGACTGTTCATCAATGGACCACTTCCCAAACATTGTTTCTGACACTGGAATCATATTCCTCTAATATAGCCTCAACCCATATTGGTTACTCTGCATCTTCCTCGAATGATGATGCCTCTGTCTCTATAATATCACTCATCAAAGCCATGTAGCCAATGTATCGATCCAGTGACCTTCTTTTCCTACATTGTGATGTTTGTGCTCCCACATTCTCTTTAGTATCCTACAATAATATGTCAGCTTGTGGCTACTCTCTCCTCCTTTGCTTGTGGCTACTCCAAAACTTCCTGATGTTCTTCCTTTGGAGCCAAAAGCTCGTGATCAAGCTACAACTAAAGCTCTGTCTCAAGTGTTCACCTCATTGCCTTCTTTTACCTTATTCTTTTTTTCACAAAAAAAAATAAAAATAAATAAATAAATTAGTGTTATATTAGATATAACATTTTGTTTACATATATCATAGGTCACATGTCCATCCAAATTTAGTTGGAATGTTGTATTGCAAAAAGAAATTACCTCAAAATACCTCCGCAGTTTAAGAAAGTATCCCAATACTTATACCTTAATAAAAAAGAAACCCTAAAACGGTAGTTATAATCATTGTTCCACATATTCCTCTTATGAAAAAACATATTTTAACCCAACATTCCATGATTTGTAGTAACAAGGACTAATGCTTGGTGAATGGAAAAATTTCCACTATGTTGATAGATGGAATTTGTATAGAATTTGTACTCTAACATACCAAAAGGTAGAAAAATACCATCCTGAGATAACCTATTGGAAATCGAACTGAATTCCTTGCATGTATATGTAATTTTCATATTAGTGAAGTGTTCCATGATTTTTTGAATTCGACCCAACCATTTGAAAAGGAGTCACAGGAAGAAAGTATATATATTAGAAACCCACTCCACAACTTCTTGTAAATCTCCGAAGACTTCCAATTATACCAACCCAAACTTGCATGCATAAAAAATAATTCGCCAAAGTGCTAGAATGCCATCTCGTATATTTTTCCCATTACTCCCATTCCAGCATATATGGTACATAGTGGTCACCAAAATGATGATGTAACCATGATCGCAAATCCCATCCTTAGTTGCACCATCGAAATAACCCTACAAAAAGGGTGTGAAAGTTAGTGGAGGACATATGAGTCTCAGAGTAGGTGCACATCTACCAAAATTTGCTTCCCTATAACATGCCATGATGCAAACACACCTCTTCCAGATAGTAGGAATATTGTTCTCAAAGATGAGTGAATTTTGACTTTTCAAATTCCCCACATAATGTATATAGGAAGTGGTTTGAATGTTTTATATTCAATTATACAACCCTGAATACAATTAACCATAGAAGAGCAGTTCCAATCTGCCTGTAAATGCAACATATTAAATACACCATTCCCAAATAATTTGTCAAAGGAGCATCAAAGAAATAAATGAGTTGGGTCTTCCATCTACCCCATACAATTCAAATAACAACTAATCCCACTGTGTCCTCTACAGAAAAAATTGTCTTATGTCAAGATTATATTTTTCCAAATGAGGCAAGCCAAGACTTGTAGCTTTGTTGGAATATTCCACTTCCATATTTGCATAAACAATTTTATGGAGGAATAAAGAATAGGGGGCAGGGGGAATGTAACAATATGCCTCTCTTCTCTTTATTTGACCCATCACCAAATTGTCATTCCATACATATTTATCCTCCTTTTTAGTGATAAAAATGCTTTCATGCTCGAGGTATAGGGCGTAGATATTCCATCTATCTACAAGGTCCCCATACAATCCAATTCTTCTTGGGAGCTACCATGTGACAGTGTAGGTTTTAGTCTATTAATAATGATTTTAGAAATAATTTTGTATAAGATGTTGCAAAGAGAGATAGGCATGTAATCAACAAAAGTTGATGAATGTGAAACCTTAAGAATCAATATAATGAAATTGGAATTAATATCTCTAAAGATATAACCAATATTTCGAGATTATTATGTAGTTACCAATATATTGATGTGCATAATATCTTTGAAGTGTAAAAATAATTCAATGGGCTAGCCATCAGGCCAAGGGCTTTTATCGCGAGAAAAGGATTCCATCATAGCTTGCAATTCTTCCATTGTAATGGGGTGAAATAACATAGTATTTATGTTAGCATAAAAAATAGTCGGATATGAATCAATGACCCCCATTAGTTGTACAATATCCACCTCTGCTCTAACTCGATATTTATTGAAAAAATATCTCAATGCCTCATCCTCAATGTCAGGAAGAGTAGATAAGAAATTACCATAAATATCTTGAATTTCCCAGCTAGAGTTCTCCCTGTGGTGCTTCGTTGCATAATTATCAAACAATTTTGTATTATTGTCTCCTCTCAATACCTAGAGAGCATGAAATTTTAGTTTACACTCCTCATCCTATAATTGAAAATTTTCATTCTTCATCTTTTCTAAATCCAAAAATCATAATTGATGCACCACCGAGAAATAATATACATGTGAATGATAAGCCAAAGTACCAAGTATTTTATCAATAGCCAAAATTTCATCAATATGCTTCCTATTTTTATTTTGAATCTAGTTACTGATACAATTTGTAAGATCCCTCAACTTAATCCAAATAATTCCTAATAATATGTGATCAAGGTGCTCAATCCTAATGCCCGAAAAGTACGCACTAATGAATCAAATTCAAGAAATTTTAAGCAATGGTGATTAAATTTGAATGGGATACCACCACAATCCTCATCTACCTGCCACTCGAGTATGATATGAAAATGGTCTGAAATTTGGGATGGAATAACCCAAGATTTCATGGACCCTAATAACTTCACCAAATTTTTAAGAAGTAAGAAATAGTCAAGTACCTCAGCGATGCTTACGAACCTAGCCCATCCATTTATCTAGGTCAGAACAAAGGGAGTTGAAAAATTATCCACGAAGTGGTTCCTACCAAAAATATCACTGAAGTACCCTGCCAATGGGTCCAGTATACAATTATCCCGTGCAGGCCTCATTATCTTGAATGGTGAGGCTCAAATCCCCCACCAAAATAAGGGATCCCATCTTTAATAACCTGCAGGATTCTAATTTATCCAAGAAGTATATTCTAGAAGAATATGGCACATATGTATTAATAATATTAAATCTATCCTTCGAGCCCCTAATGAAAGTAAATAGGAGTATACCTGCAAAGGATTTATGTGCAATAAAGTTCACGAACATAGGATCCTAAAAAGCCATAAGACCACCAAATAAACCCAAAGAATCCACTTCACATACTTGCCACCCAGGAAAGATGTAGAGGACAACAGGCCAAATTTTGTCTCCAATCATCATCATCTCTTGTAAAAGGATAATAGAGGGGTGATTAACCCGGATCAATTGTTGGAGTAAGAGGATTTTCCGGGCACTCTCCAAACCCCTAGTGTTTTAAGACATGATTATCATGGTAAGCCTTCATAATTAGGAAAATAATCTCTAAGGGCCTGGATAGGAGAGAAATAACTAACAAAAGATGATTTATTAAAATATGTGGAACAAGATCTAGTGTTGTAAAATCGTTGTGAAGATCAGTATCAGCCCCATTTGAACAATTCAAGGGTTTCGAACACCATGCCTTCATAAGTGTCACATTACAATGAGAATTGGGACTAATAGAAATCATAGGAGAGGAGGATGAATGAATCAACAAGGTCTCTAGGTGGATTTAAGGGTGAAGGCGAAGAAACTCAATATTACTCCCCACTGAATTAGTAGGAGAAAGGTCTCTAGAAAAAGTCCCAAATTTAATGTGAGGAGGGTCAAGACTGACAATGAATGAGTCATCAATAACGAAGGTCGTCGCATTCACATCAAAAGATAGAGTGTGGGTGAATTCTAAATTTTATGAAAAGAGATAAATTTCAAGTACATATAACAATGAAGAATTTTCAATACAATCAGAATGTGGTCGTTGAATATAGAGAGAAACAATATTTTAAGGAAGAAATGTAGAATTATTAAGAGAAACGACACTCGATATTAAATAATTATGAATATGTTACTCAAGACATGTCATAGATGGTGTGATTTTAAACTTACAAGAGAGAGAGTGTTGGCCAATATCCTAATTCATTGGAGAGTGTACATATGCCAATAGACAACCCCATCATAAACAATCTCTAATATTCCATATTTCCAATTTCCAAATCTGTAGGGGCACTCGGCAACAAGATGTCCAACATTATGACAAATGAGGAGGAGAAAAGGAATTGTCCAATCATTAATTCACTCCCTATTAGAGAATCCACCCCAATTAAGATCCACCTTTCCATGAAGGCGAGTAGCGAATTCCACCTACACCAAAGGCCATGTGATACATTTATCTCCTTTTAATATTCTCATTCTCCAGGAAAGAAAATTTACCAATGGAATTGTCAATCATCATCAGTGATTCATGTGACCAAATTAAGAGGGTTAAACCAGGGAATTTAGCCAATTCCAATTTCTTTCATGGAAATTATAGGTATGGATCAAAGGCCACATGTCAAGGATATAAATAGAGGAAACCACAACCATGTACCCAATACGATCCCAAAATATTCACAACATCATCATCATTAATAAAGTGGAAGGAGAACCACTAATTATATAAAATGTTGAAAAGAGGAGAGCTTTAACAATACCTCCTCTGGTTGAAACAATAGGCCTGTTGGTAAGGGTAAGGGTAGTTCTGAGGAGCAGGAGCTAAGCTCCATCAACTCCTCTCAAAGTGGCAGCCAGAGGGAAAGCTCCTACCAACCCTCCTCTCAAAGCAAGCTCGAAGAGGATAGTACAGGCTTTCAGTCCAAAGAACAGAATGAAGCTCTTAGGGAAATCTGTAGCCTTCTTGATATGGAAATCACCAGTTCGGCTGATAAGAAGATACCTAAGGAAAACAAGCAGCCTGAGCATTTCTTTGGTGGTTGGCTGTATCCCATTCTCCCTCTAGGCTTTCTGAGACTGGAGGATATTCCGTGCAGCATGGAAATTGAATTTGTGCCTGATCCTGCAAGAGAGGAAGCGTAATGGGAAGCCGAGCAGCAAGCTGCCAAGCAGAAGGAAAATGAAGACAAGGTGGCTGCTGAAGCGGGGAAGGAGTAAGGTTCCTCTTCTGTGTTTTTTGGTGTTTTGGTTCTGTTTCGATGACCACCTGTGGTCAGTTCGGCCTTGCTCTTTTGGTTACGGTGTTTTGGTATCTGCCGACGTAGCGTCCTGCATGCCACCTACGCTCAGCCTGCTATTGGTTTATGGACGTGTGTTCTCTGCGACCTACGCTCAGCCTACGCCACCTGTTCGGATGCGGGACGTGTGTCATCTCTCCAGCTTCCCTCTCCTCTCAGGCATCTTGGTTTTGTCTTGTCAGCTTCTGGTTTGTCTAGTCAGATTCTATTTTGTCTTGTCAGCTTCTGTTCATGCATTTTGTTAATTCGAGGTCATCATGTCCAATTCAGTAGACTGGAAATGTATTTTTGAGTACAGACACTGTGTCAAAGCCTGTAAACACCATTTGTGGTCTGGAAAACTTGCTAGAGAGCTGTTCACGCGCTCTCAGAGGTTTCGACCTCTTGTACATATCTTTTTCATTTTCTTAATATAAATAGTTTAGAATTTGCCCAGAAAAAAAAAAAACAATACCTCCTCTGGTTTAACCAGAGCTTCCTCAATGCTTGATCTCTTTTAATTTCCATGCCCAAAATATAGTTTGCAGCACCAAGATCTTTCATGTCGAATTTGGAGGACAATTGGGTCTTCGAATCCTAGATAATTTCTTTGTCATTTCCAACCAGCAACATATCATCCACATACAAGACCAGATAAATAACACAGTCACCAATTAATTTAAAATAAACACATTGATCTGCTTTGCTTCTGGTGAAGCCAAGTCCTCGTATAAATGTATCAAATTTCGGGTACCACATCCTTGGTGACTGTTTTAACCCATACAAATACTTGTTTAACTTGCATACCATTTCTTTCTTACCCTTCACCGCAAAAACTTAAAGTTGCTTCATATAAATCTCCTCTTCCAGATCCCCATGAAGAAACGTTGTCTTCACATCCATCTATTCTACCTCAAAATCAAAAGCAGCAGCAACAGATAAAAGTAATCTAATAGAAGCTACCTTGGCAACAGGAGAAAAAATATCACCTAAATCAATTCCTGGCACCTGGGAATAACCTTTTAATACCAACTAAGCTTTGTATTTCTCCACCTTTTCATCTGCATTTGTCTTCTTCTTGAACACCCATTTGCTGCCAATGGGTTTCCTTCCAGCCGGCAACTCCACCAGATCCCAAGCCTAATTTTTGTGCAAAGATGCAATTTCATCAACCATGGCCTCTTTCCACAGTTTGCCATCCTCTGAATCTACTACTTTCTTCACAGTTCTGGATCATCATCAGTAATAGATAAAGAAAAATTTGAACAGAAAGCATATGGACTATACCTTTCCAGTTGTCTTCTTTCACGAACTGATCTTCTCAGACTCGGAGTTTGTGGCTCTTCATCTTTTGATTCCTCCTCTATTGTAGAGTCTGATTCTTCCTCCTTAAGCTCAAATTTTATCTTCTCAGGCTCCTTTGGTTGGACTTCATGTTTAATAACATCGTTTACCTCTCTGAACACCACAACTCGACTGTAAACAACCTTCCTTGATACTTGGTTCCAAAGCTTATAACCCTTTAAACCATCCTTATACCCAATAAAGATGCACTTTTCAGATTTACTATCCAACTTGGTTCGTTTCTCCTTTGGAACATGTACATATGCATCACATCCAAATACCCTCAGATGTGAAAGAGATGGTTTCTTACCAGTCCATACCTTTTGTGGAGTCTTGTCCTCCAATGTTGATCAAGGTGATCTGTTGACCATGTAATAAGTTGTCTCCACTGCCTCTGCCCAGAATTCCCATCCTAACGTGGCACCACTGAGCATGCTTCTTTCTCTTTCCATTAATGTCTTGTTCATTCTTTCTGTAACTCCATTTTGCTCAGTGTCTATGGAGTAGTCTTCTGCCGTGCTATACCACACTTCTTATAGAATTCTTCAAATTCCTTATTGAAAATCTCTACACTGTTATCTGTCCTCAACACCTTTATCTCCTTCTCTCGCTAGTTTTCCACCACAGCCTTAAATTATTTAAACTTGTCAAAGACTCCAGATTTGTTCTTAAGGAAATATATCCATGTATTCCTTGAGAAGTCATCTATAAATGATACATAGTACATAGACTTTATCAGTGATTGAACCTTCACAGGTCCAAACACGTCACTGTGCACAAGTTCTAATATTTGTTTCACCCTCTTACCACCAAAGGGGAATCTCACCCAATTCTGCTTCCCATATACAGAGTTTTCACAGAAATCAAAATCCAAAGAGATATTACTCATACATTCTACCATACTTTTACCATGAAGTAGTCGAAGGTCCTTCTCTCCAATATGTCTAAGCCTTTGATGCCAGATCATGGTCTTCTCTCCAGAGACCACTAGATTTTCTACTCCATTTTCAGGAACCACAGAGCTGTTGCACCCATCAACAATAGTGCTACCTTGCAGCTTGTACAGAGTTCCAATCCAAGTTCCCCGCATCAATACCAATGCTCCCCTAACCATCTTGCAGGTATCCTTCTGGAACACTATTTTTACACTTGCATCATCTAGCTTTCTTACAGAAATCAGATGTCTGGCCAATGCAGGAATATGCAGAGCACCCGTAAGTGTTCTAACCCTTCCACCTTGCAACTTCAACTTTACTTTTCTGTGACCAGTGATTCTAGCCTTCGTATCATCCCCTAAGAAGACATCGCCACCATCGTATTTCTTATACTCGCAAAACCACTCTCTATGGGGAGTGAAGTGAAAGGATGCACCTGAGTCAATCAACCATGCCTCATGATCTACATGTGTACTGAAGAAGCCAGGTACACATCCCCACCTTCATCTAAGGTGGTTTTTGACTCTGCAGAAGGAGCATCATCAGATCCCTTTCCTTTATCAAGAGCTTTAAATTTACAGTCCCTTTTCTAGTGCCCTTCCTTTCTGCATTTCTAGCACACCACCTTTACAGGTTTTCCTGGAGATTTAGATATCCTTATAGATGTAGATCTCCCACTTGATGACTTATTTTTGTTTTTGTTTTGGGACCATCCTCGTACAGACAAGGCATCACCATTCTGGCTCTCCATATTTTTTTCGTCTCATCTCCTCCGTCAACAATGATGAGACTATTTCATCAAACTACAAGGCAGTTGTATTACTACCTATTGCAATAACTAGCCTATCCCATGAATCTGGTAGAGAACACAATAAACTAATGCACTTATATTCATTTGAAATTTTAATATCAACAGATAATAATTGACTTACCACAGTATTAAATGTGTTCAGATGCACTGTCCCTGAGTCTCCATATTTCATCCTCAGGTTATAGAGCTTTTTCCGTAGGAACAATTTATTCACCAAAGACTTAGATTGGTACAAAATCCCTAACTTGTCCCACAAAGACTTCACCATAGCTTCCCCTGATACATTCAACAATACTGAATCTGAGACACACAATCTTATTGTGCTTTCTCCCTTTCGATCCAACTTATTCCATTCTTCATCGGACACTCCCATTGGTTTAGTATCTAGATCTACCGTTATCCACTTATCTTTATCCACCAATAGATCCTCCATCTTGAGTTTTCACAACTCAAAACTCTGACCATTAAATTTCTCTATCTCTATCTTTCCACTACTCGCCATCTTTTTTCATCACCAGAATCGATCTCGCAGATCTCCCACTGAACTGGGCTTACCACAGGCCCAAGCGAAACCCCTAAGCAAAAAAGGCGTCCCATTGAAGGCAAAACAGCTCCGAGACCAAACGTAGGTTTTAACCCGATATAGAAATTACCTGCATACAAATTCTAAAAAAACAGAAAATAAGCAATGCAAGAGCATAACACATAAAACACATATACATAGATATTTTCACTGGATCCCAAAACTGGGAGTACCACCTTGATTTTTCATTATGTTCCTTTCAATTTTGCAATACATATTTATACATGCCAAAGCATCCAATACCATAGATCGAAAACCATCGCGTCCAAAACCATGGATCGAAAACCATCGCGGTGAAAACTATGTTTGGAAATCATGCACAAAACCATAGGTAGGAAGGCCCAACCTAATATAGGGTCCAAAAAACAAAATTTTCAGGGGCGCTACCCCAAACCCCATAGAGGGGGGTTACCTGCACCCTTCAAACCCCCTGTCAGCCCCCCCTGCTATGCAATAGGCACAATGAAGGGGGGATTCACCCACCCTCTAACCCCCTGGTTAACTATGTGGGCTAGTCGTGGAAAGAATATAACACAACCCAACATTAAGAACAAGGTACCAATGTTTTTAACCGAGAATGACATCAAAGATCCATCCATTAGTAGATAATACCACTTACCCACCAAATCGCATTCCTGTAATCCTACCTTCTAGTCCCCAAAAACATCAAAACCAAAAATAAGTTTATGATAATCAATATCAACAATAACTACCTTCTTTTCCTACAAATGATGGAAAAACATTTTCTGTGGATTACCACATTTGGATTCAATACCTAAAGGAGATATCGAAACCTTCAAATCCACATGTATAGTTGAATGTATAGGAGATGTTCCATAGAGTTGGACTCTCGACTTGGGGCAACCATGACTCTCCGCCTCAATACTTGCATGTACCAACACATCGAGTAATGAGTTGTCACTCCTCGAGTTTCCTTCAATACCAACTCACATTGTACTGATAAATGTAAATGAAAATTGTACAACTAACACCATCAACACTATGCATTCTTGCCTATATGTGCACCAAAGTAGAGAGCATTACCAAAAAATACGTTATGTAGTAGTGTTTAGAAAAACCTCAATATAATATGTAAACAAGGTAAATTAATGTCACTTGTCAATTATAGACCCCACTCGATGTATGTTATCACCAAATCAATTCATTAGGAAACCCCTTCAAATACATTAGCCTCACCAATCACTGTTGCCCAATGTCCTTCAGAAAAATCTCATCAAGCGCACAATTGGTTAAGATCTTGAATGACGACACAAACCATTAATGGATTGTCCCTCATATAATAAATGGCCATCTTGGAAAACAAATGTCCCCATAGACCAATTAATGACCCCTAGAGACTCCTTCATGATCGAATTAAAAATTAAAATATTTTACCAACTCCACCAACCAAAATGAATGCACTTACGTAGCAGTAAAGATCCTCAGAAATCCCTAGATCAACCAATCCCAAACAAAAGAGGAGTAGGAATATCCACAAGAGAAAAGATTTAGAAGAAATACCACATAAAACAACCAGCTAGTGTGTCTTAGATAGACCACATAGAATATTAGTAGGTAGCGTCTAAGATCCTCAAAAATCCCTCAATCAACCAATCTAAAACCAAGGAAGGAGCAGGAAGATCCATAGGAGAAAAGGTTCAAAATAAATACCACAAAAACAACCAAATAGTGAATATCAGATAGACCACGAAGTAGACCAATAACTACAATGGAAAACAAATTTTTATTAGTGTACCTTGAAACAAAAAAAACTAGTACAGATCCCCGATATCATCCAGAATCAGGATAAAAATCGAATCTATCTCATATAATTATGCTTTGATGTATTTCACCCAATAGCACCAGTAATTGCACCAGCGAAGGCTACGTTTAATCCATCTACCTCCACACTTGTAACCAAAATTACCACCCTTGTGAATTTTGTGACTAATGCTTCCATAATCTAATCTTTTATCCTCATGTTCTTCTTCTTGCAAAAGCTATCGTAGAGATTTTGAAGTAGTCATATTGTCTTCCAAGGGATATTTGGTACTTTTCCTCCACTATCCTTCACATGAATCTAATCCATGTTATTGATGACAATCAGGATTTCCAGCACAATAATGTATTCATAACAACAACCACCAGATAGAAGTAGTGTTCAATATAAATGTCACAGTAAAATAGCACATATTAAAACATAATTAATGGAGACCCTGAAACGTAGTCCAACTATATTACTACATATCCACAATAAGCGAAAGTGCCTCCATCTCACCTGTCACCAAGCACACCTTTTGTTTCAGCGTCCATCACCCTAAATCCCCTTAGTTTTTGTCGGCATCCATTGCTTGCTTCCTAAAGAACCCATCAACAACATAAAGAAGGACCACTATTCCTTTACCTTTACCTTCTTTACTAACACCTCGTATAAAGGACATTAAGAATAAATTAAATTTTAATACGAAGGACTTATTTTTCCACAAAAAGATGTCTTAAAATCCCCCTCCATTTAGTAGTGTCGAATGTAATGACAGACAATTTGTCTCTAAGCAAGAAAACATGAATTGATGTCTGAAAAATCATGCAAGGAAAAGCTGTCACTTTCCCCAGAGTTGGCTACTACGACAAGACGAAGAGTGCAAACAATCGTTGTCTTTATATAAGATAACATGAATGGAAAGTGAAATATCATCCTTGGTATAGGCACGAGATAGTAGTAGCCTACAAGTTGGCAGACTTAGGGTGCACAGTCAGAGTCAATTTTGCAAGTGTTAGGTATTATTTTTTTAAATTGATATCATTTTGTCTTAATTGTTAATCGTCTTAAATGGGTTTCGTCTTAATTTGCATTGTCTTAAGTGACCATTGTCTTAAATATAAAATTTTGTCTTAAAATACTTTTGTCTCAAAATGTTTTTGTCTTAAATATAAAGTTTTGTCTTAAAATATTTTTGCATTAAACTATTTTTGTCTTAAATATAAATCTTTGTCTTAAAATATTTTTGTCTCACTCTATTTTTGTCTTAAATGTAATGTTTTTTTAAATATTTGTGTCAAAATATTTTTGTCTTAAGTTTTATATTTAAGACAGCTAAATTGATATTAAATTTTAATATAAAATAACTAAACTAAAAATAACTTTTAAAGACATAAAATTTCTTTTGTTTTAAAAAATGTCTTAAAAGTGTAAATAGTGAATAAAGCAGTTTGGATTTTCACATAATAAATACAATTCTTTTTTAATATTTATAAACAGAAGCGTCGGGTTTCCCAATTTTCTTTAGTATTTAGAAAAATGCATTAAGAACACCAACAATTCCAGTAGTGAATTTTGAATAATTAACACCTAGAACCGTGCAAAATATTTTGAGAGAATTTACCTCTATTACTTTTCCTCTATTAAACACTTGACATCACTACTGAAGATTTATAATTTCAAAAAATAATGGCAACTGCAACAAATCAAGGCATTCACATGAGAATTCAATACTAATTCTGACCATATAAATAAAGGGTTCGGATATTTCGCCACTTCTAAACCGCTTTACATTGTAGGTGAATAATCAATTAAAAAAAATGTAATTTAGTAATAACATATATATATATATATATATTATTTTTAACTATAAATAGTATTTATTTTATAAAATGTCTAAAAATTAACAAATTAACAAAATTTTGCCCCAAAAATTTGTGAATTCTAAGATAACCAAACTCAAATAAGGCAAACAATAATGAACTCACATGGACAAATTAATTTACCAACATGATTGACCAACCATTTATATTCATTGGTCAATGGTTAAGAGCATGTGTTTCTCCTAAGAGGTCATAGGTTCAAAACCAAAGGGGGGTAGAGTATGTATGTCGTCGTAGACTTAGCAGTGAAATCGTTGTGCGGAGGTGGGTCCCTTGTCCCACAAAAAAGGGGGTCTCATACACCAATTTGGTGTCTTGCTTTACCGTGACCATAAAAATAGATATTATTATTATTATTATTGATATAACTTGTGTATGGAGTATGTTTTGGTTAATATTGTTAATTTATTAAATTACCTATAAAATACTTCAACTAAACCATAGAAAACGATTGTTCCTCTTCCCCATATGTGTGAAAAATAAATATCAATTAAAGCTTATAAATGTGATATTATTACATCTCTATGCCATTATGTATAATTATATGAACAATCAACAATAATAATTGTTGTTTTATTTTATCTTATATATAACTATTACAAACATTTATATTGGAAATCAATAACTATTCTGGTTTAAACATAGTGTCAGCGAATCGGTTGTGTATGTAAAAACTTAAGAATTTAGCTTATGTGTATGTAAAAACTTAAAAATTGAAGAGAACAATATACTTGTTTCATAATATTTCTAGGATAATAATTGTGTACAAAATCTTCTTATCCAACTTGAAATTGAAGCGCAAGGTAATGGCACCTAGAACAATCACCTAAAATAAATCTTCTAAATTGTTTTCTTTCATTGAAAATGTATCTCATATACATATAATTTTAATTGGCAGATGTGTATCTGATTTAGCCCACAATAGAAGAGTTCATATAGAATTCATTATATTTTCCACAATTCAATATCTTGAAAACTTTAGTTGACATTGCTAGTTATTAAGAGAATTTATAATTTACAACTAACATATGGATATATAACACATGGTGTTTATGGTGTTCATGAGTAAACACTACTATAAACCAAAACTTGTAATATGATGGAAAGCTATAAATGTTAGTCTATTATACCTTATTAAGATATATTTTTTTATTGTTGTAATCGAATAGATCACCAGTTTCTCATAGCTCCAATATTTTGATCGAAACGGACTTTACCTGTTGATGATGATGTTATCAAACACCTGCCGAAATAAGCTAATCAATATCGACAAATAAAATTTAAAAAGTCATGGATAATTATTAAGTGATATGATTGTCAAAAAAAAAATCAATTTATCAATCCCAATGGTAATCACTTACAAATCCTCAGTTTTGAATGGTGAATGTTGTTTTTTCCGCAAAAGATTGCATGTATGGAAGTTCATCCATGATGATAGCACCGACATCACCTTTGGACAATGCCAAATAGAGAAAAGTCTAGAAATTTCTACTTCGTGGTGTGAGAATAAACATAGGGGAGGGTTGCCATTACCTGTGCGCCCTCCCCGCCACGTCGCAAAACCACATGTCAACCCACATGGATCTGGTACAACACATGTTCACCATGGAGGTCCACATGTTGGGCATCGTGTCATCAAATAAAATTTTGTGTCCGTGTCATTTCCTTCGTTTGTTTGGGGTCATTCCTACAATGTTGTATTTTCCCTTTGTCTTTCTCCTCGGAGCTGGTTGTTGGGCGAAGCCCCCTGCCGAAGATGGCTCGGGAAAACCCAACAACCTGCGTGCTTCGTTTTGTATTGAGGTTCTGATGCAAACGTTTGTTCGAGGTTTAGCGTTTGTGGACCTGAGCTTCATCTGGTATGCATGTGATGATGAAAATGTTTGTTCGAGGTTTAGGGTTTGTGGTTGGAACATCGCTTCTGCCTTTCTTGTGGTTTTCCGCCTGGATTTATTAGTCGTTCTAGACCCCTGATTGTTTAAGGTTTCCCTGGTGGTGGTCTTTTCGCAGTTTTTGTTGTTTGGGGAGGAGCCGATTGCAGTTTTACCGAGCTCAAGGTGGAAGGTCTTTTTTAATAGGTAATTGCTTAATTTGTTGTTTTGTACTAGTTTTTTTGGTGGTTTTCTGTTGTCTAATGGCTTTTTCTTCTCGTTGTAGGTGTGGAAAAGGTCGATGCAGGTGTGGAGAAGGTCTCGCGAGCTTCGGGGAAGGTAGGCGACCATCCATGGCCTGTGTCTGGTAGGACTTTAATCCTACCAGCAATTTCTCTATGTTTTTCAACACAAACAACTCTATTTGGATTTTTTGTAAACTTCCTATGGCAGTTTTTTAGGGTTTAGGGTTTTTGTGGATATTTTGATGTTGTTTGTGGCTTTCCATGATGGTATTTGTGAATTTTCACTGTTATCATGCTTGGCCGTCTCGTGCCATCCTTGGTGTGCCATCCTCGGCCATTTGCAAAGTTTCAATGGAAAATGAAATATTCCTAAGAAGCAGGGTTAGTATGCTTTTTGAATGGCCTTGACCTTGCTCTACTCTGTTTCTATTTCGTGGTGCAGTTTACGAATATCTATAGAATAATTATGCCAATTGAGTCACCTTTAGTCCTCTGTGTGTTGGTCTGTGTTCACATAAGTGTTGAGGATGCTCACATGTGAGGTATTAGGTATTAGGTAGCTTTCCATGATGGTATTTGTGAATTTTCACTATTATCATGCTTGGCTGTCTCGTGCCGTCCTCGGCATGCCATCCTCGGTCATTTACAGAGTTTCAATGGCAAATGAAAGATTCCTAGGAAGCATGATGAGCATGCTTTGTGAATGGCCTTGACCTTGTTCTCCTCTGTTTCTATTTCTTAGTGCAGTGTACAAATATCTACAGAATAGTTATGCCAATTGAGTCATTTTTAGTCCTCTGTGTGTTGGTCTATGTTCACAAAAGTGTTGAGGATGCTCACATGTGAGGTATTAGGTGGTTTTCCATCCTCGACCATCCCATTCCATCCTCAGTGTGCCATCCTTGGCTGTCCCATGCCATCCTCGGCGAATGGCTTCACCCAACAACCAGCCCCGAGTAGAAAGACAAAGGGAAAATGGAACATCGCAGCAATGACCCCAAACAAACCCTCGAAACCCTTGAAGCCCTATTGGACTCCGGTTTAGGTTCTTATTTCCATATTTAGTTTTTTTCCTACTCTACTTGATAATGAGTGCTCTCAAAAACTTATTATGAGATAAGACTGTCTGGTCATTTGATTTTTGTATTTAGCCTTTTTCCTATACCTTTCGCCATTATCTATTGTCTATTGTTCATATCAAGTGTTGCCACTTCTGCAATGTTTATTTCATTTATTGGTCTGTAATAGTATTCTGAAGTAGAGGATTGGTTTTCTCGTTCATCGAACAACAACAAATCATTATGTAGCTTTGCTAGCATATTCCTCTTGTTAATGAGAAATTTTCTTCTTCCTAAGCAATTTTTGGTCAATTTAGAATTATTTAATTATTGGTTTTGTCTCTTGCATAGAGTCTCTACGCCTGCTCGCAACTTTGAATCTACCCTATCGAATCTAAAAAATGACTGAAATAATAATCCTAACACCCTCAGAATCCTATAATACAAATTTCATTATTTTTTTCCTTCTTATAAATAGATGTCAAATATTTTAAAGATAATTGGGGAAGGGAAAATAACAGTTAGAGATCGCATGAGGATTTGGCATCTCATTTCTCAGATGAAGGATGCCTTTGTTGGTACTAATTCGAGGCCAGCAATTCCCTCTCCTCTTGGCATCAAGGATAGAGCACAGGCTCTGTCTGTCAACAGATAAAATGTGTCCAAGTTCTATGATGTTAACAAGACTTCAGAATTGTCTCTGTATATAAAATTTTTGTTTGTTTGTTTGTCCCCTTCTCTATTAGTTTACAGGAAAAAAAATTTCACGATGATGGGTTGCCATAGCTGGGCTTCATGCCCTGGCTATCTTGATGCATAGTTCTATATATACATGATTAAATGATACGAGTTTTACTTAACTTTTACAGTTTGTAGCCACCGCAATTGAAATTTTTGTGTCTTGTTTATTTTTGGGGATGAGAAGATCATAAATGATGCCAATTTTACTTAACTGTTGTAGTTTGTAGCCACCTCAATTGAAATTTTTGTGTCCTGTTTTTTTTGGGCGTTGAGAAGATGATTAAATGATGCCAGTTTTACTCAACTGTTGCAATTTGTAGGCACCTCAATTGAAATTTTTGTGTCCTGTTTTTTGTGGGGTTGAGAAGAGATTTCGGTTTAGGTATGGTTATTGGTCAGAAATGCATAGGAGGATGATTAAACTTCATTTGCTTAAGGATTTAGGTTATTCTCATATTTACAACGATTATATTGGATGCGACTCTCTAGTCATGTGGTGGTGAAGATCTAGACATGGGGTGTGTTGCTATATTAGTGATCTATGTTTGGACCTGGAACTTGAATTTGAATTTGAAGGTTTCCATATTAGTGATCTAGGACCTGGAAGCTGAATTTGAATTTGAAGGTTTTCATATGGAAAAAAATATAGAGATGGGGTGTTGTTATTTTAGTGATCTATGTTTGGACATGGAACTAGAATTTTGAATATCTGAATTTAAATTTGAAGGTTTTTTCCTACTCTACTTAATAATGAGTGCCCTCAAAAACTTATTATGGGATAAGACTGTCTGGTCATTTGATTTCTGTATTTAGCCTTTTTCATATGCAACTTGATAAAGTGCTCTCAATTTCTCAAGTGTCCCCTCAATGGATAAAATTATCAGTGGCTTTTTGAAATTTAATAAAACTTATTATGAGGTAGATTGCCTCCTCATTTGAGACTGTTTAGTCATTTGATTTTTGTATTTAGCCATTTTCCTAAGCCTTTGGCCATTATCTCTTGTCCAGAGTTGGAATGGAATGTTATTATTGAATTCCTTAGGATATCAATAGACCAATGATTATTTGTTATGAATCTTGGTTACTGTGACTGATGGGATTTTACCAAGGTCTATTTCAGTGCAACATGGTCTATCAGTTATCAATAATCTTGAAATGCTTAACTGAGATTTACCCAAACAATAGTTATCCTCTTGAAGGCTCTATCCTCTTGAATGAGCCTTTAAGGAGACGGGGATCGGTTCTAACCTATTGACCCTGTCAACTTGGCCCAGAAATTAACCCTAGTTATCTCACAGAGTTACTCATGGATTCCTCTTTCATTAATTTCCTTTTCTCTTTTAGCTACAACCACTGAAATAATAGTTCTCAGTTCAAGTTTAATAGAAGCCATAAATAGTTTTGCTAATCTGTAGCAACTTAATTTAGTTCTAGAAAATTTATTTCAACACAACCACAGTTACACAGTTTAACCGAGCCGCTTCAAGTATAACTAATTAACCAGCAATGAAGGAAACTATTTGTCAATACCTATCTGTTTCCTTCCTTTATTCCTCTAAGCTAGCCACACAAAGTTCACAGAATAACTTATAGAAATAGTTTTATCATAATTAATATTTTACAGAAAGACATATTCCATTGAAAATTTCTTTTCAACACACAGTTAGGTTGCCACAAGAAATCACTACTAGTTTGTAAGCCAAAATGTTTCTGTGACAAGAAAAAGATACAATCTAGTGTTGTAAGCCAAAAAATTTCTATGGCAAGAAAAAGATACAATCTAGTGTTGTAGGCCAAAATGTTTCTATTCCAAGAAAAAGATACAATCCATCCAAAATCCACATCATAATGTGGTTAGAACCAAAAATATATGACACTCCTATTCTTTATGGCCCTAAGAATCTTGAGTGCCAAAACTCCCCGAGTTACCTTCTTGAGGCAGGTAGGTTGGGCTACCAGTCAAGGTCTAATTAGGAAATGGTTGATTGCTGCCATATTATTGATTCCAATTTGCGGCTTCCAACCATGAAGGTACTGAGTACCCATATCTCACATTTGCACTACTGACCCTTGCATTAAGTGGAGGTGTGTAATGAGCATACAAAGAATTGACACCAACTTTGGTAGGACCAAGGCAAGTGGGTAAACCGTTAGTTTGATAGTGGGGCACTTGAATGTTTATGAGATCTTGGAATAATTGTATAATATTTGCAATGGAGTCCAATGAGTTTGAAATAATCTTGGTTTCATCAGCTATTCTTTTATCATTGATCATCCCTTGTTCCTTTTCAAGTATTTGCTGTGCCTTACGTTTTTTCTTTTCATGTCTTGCCATTTGCTTTTGTTGGTCCTTAACTTGCCTTGCTTTATCTCTTTCAATCCTTTCATTTGCTTGACGTTGTGCTGCAACAATCCTTGATGCCTTCTTCTCCTTGACTAGATCATTCTTTTTCTATTTTAATTCTTGCATTTCAAATTTCTTTTTTTCAGACTCAACTAACAGGTTTATATAGTCCTCTGAGGTGAGTAACTGTGAGCTTCAGCCCAAACGAAGACTACCTGGTGCACCTTTCTTTTTTTTCATTGATACTCTCTCTACTGGTAGCTTTAGGAACCGTCCAAGTGTCTTCTCCACCCCTCCCACCTGAATGTCATTGTTTGGTAATTCCCTTCCATTATCTGTTGGAATTGATTAAACTATATCATTATCTTCATTTGATGCCTCATTATGTCCTTCATCTTCTTCCATTGATCTATTTTCCATAAAAAAATGAACAATTTCACTGTTCAATTCTGCTAGTAGTGAGGGCATGTTCATGCTTTCTTCATTGGTTGCTGAGACACTATGTGCATTCATATTGATCATTTCTTCTGCTAGCCATGAAGGTGGGGTTACTTGGCTTGGAAATGTCAATTGGTCATTATCAACTGCATATTCAACAATATCATTACAATGTCAGCAACGGGAATTTCATGTTCTTGAGTTGGTGGAACGATCTCCATGTTACTGCGAGTTTGTTCATTGTTATATTGTGTTTCACATATAGTTTCATCATCTTCAGCATATAAGTGTCCTTGAGATAGGGAAATCATATTACCAGCTACAACAACATCATCTTGGTCATCTACTTCTTGCACTTCAACATTTGTTTGGGCATTCCCTTCTTCCTGACCATCCGCATGAAACGCTTGGCTACAACTAGTATCATGCATAAGAGCATCATAGTTCAGTGGCCAGATTCCTGTCCTCCTAAAGCCAACCTTGATATTTGATGGTGTTAAAGCCCTTTTAAAAGGTTTACCTGCAAGCTCTGCTAGCTCAAACCTTTTCACCTCAACCCCTGGATTCTTTGCCATCCATGCAACGCGCTCCGACCTGAAATAGTTCTTGAAAGGGCCAAACACACTAACATCAAGGGGTTGTAGTCTATGAGTGGTATGAGCGGTCAATGTCAACAGGTCGATGCCTAAATTATTTGCTTCCTCAATTTTTTAAACAACCATGTGGCTCCCATGGCCATCTAATATCGAAAGGTGCCTGTTATTAGGCGAGACGCCACCTGGTACCAATGTAGAAAAGTGAAAAAGCCAACTTAGAAACAGTTCTTTAGTCATCCATGCATGGGTATGTGTAGCCATGCATGCACCTGGTTCATAGTTTTGTATATAGTTTTTCAGCTGATTTTTACCACTGAATAGATAAAATCCTGGGATTGATTGTACCAATTGCATTGACACAACATAAAATAGTTATCCACTCCCTACTCTTGGGAAAAATCTTTGGCACATTTTGGCCCCCTCTCTTGGCAATTACCTACATGCCACAATTCCTCCCTGCCTGTAAACTTGTTTCATCACAGTTCCATATATGGTCTACTCCATAAGAATGTTTATCGTAAGCACTAGAAAGTGTATCATAGAACTTTTGCACAATTGTTGGGCGCAAATTTAATGCTCTATCTTTGTCAAGGCCCTCAACAGTATGCAATACAAGTTTTGGATGACTTTTTTTAAACCCAAACCACCATGATTTACCAGGAAACCCATCTTTGAATGGGTTTGGCCTCCCTTGATAGATTTGAGCAACTGTTGATTTGAGTTGTATCAACTCTAGCCCATGTCCCAGTTGGGCCATCTCTTTACACCATTCAACCACCACGGCCTCCTCATCCTCAGTCATAACTATAAAAGGCCGTCTACATTTTGTATAATTCAGTCTATTTATCCAATAATGTATTGATGAGGGAGGAATACCATGTTTTCTTGTAGATACTCGAATTGAGTATCCATTAAACTCTATGTCGTCACTTGCAACTAACATTTCTTATTTTTTCCATCCTCTTATAGCACTGATCTTTTTAGTTGAGCTTGCTCCTTGGACTGTTGTTGATGGTGGTTTTATGGTTGATGGCCTGTTAACATGAGCTGCTATCACATGGTCATCCTCAACAATGTTCCCTAGTGCATTTTTGGCATTGACATCAGCTGTCCTATCCTCATCAGACAATGTGCATCGTAGCTGCGCACCCCTTGTCTCTCTCCTGCCACTTCTCCTTGTATGAGCAGAGTAACTTCCTTTTGCCATAGATGCAACAACTTGTAAAATTATTGCATGCATTTAGACATTAGAATATTTGTAAATTATGCTTTATTACATCTACAAAAATACTTTTCCTTTATTACAGGAAATTATCAACATGTATGTTACAGGAAATCGAATTGTATTACTTCGTAGTCTCTCAATTTCTTGCTTGTTCATCAGTTTAGCAACTTTATATGGATTCAAGTAGGATTCTATGATAGTTGTTTCAAATATCATTTTCCATTTTTTTTTTTGGGCATTGCCAAAAATGTCTCAGTACTACAACTTCTCCATTACATTCCATGGCCACCATTCCAGGCATAAATTCTAAGTTGGGAACAACTTACAGTTGTGATCAGCCTTGGAATGGACTTATCAGTCATAAAAAGTTTTAGAAAATTGAACTGAAAAAATTAAGTATGTTGAAGGCATTCATTTTTTTTATTTTAAGGAATAGTTTTAACTTTTCTAAATAGCTGTATTTAGAACCTACTTTTTATTCAATGGCCATTTGTAAAACCTTCCAGGTATCCTTTTAGCAATCATGGCCAGACAGATCATGTAAGAACTCTGATAAATGAAAACAATGAAAACAGAATTGTAAGAACAATGACATTCAATGGCCATTTGTGAAACCATCAAAGTATCCTTTTAGCAGCTATGGCCAGACAGATCATGTAAGAACTCTGATAAATGAAAACAATGAAAACAGAACTGTAAGAATAATGACTTTCAATGGTTGTTTGTGGAACCATCCAGGTATCCTTCTAGCAGTTATGGCCAGACAGATCATGTAAGAAATCTGATAAATGAAAGAAATCTGATATATTGGCAACTGTTTTGTGATGTTGTCTTCAAGTTTGTTGAATAGTTTGAAAGCATAAGATGCAACTTCAACAGTGGTGTTGGATACCTATACCAATAGGTTTCATATTTCATGATTGGCAAATTCAAATGCCAAATATGCTCTGCTTTGCTGATACAAAGATCCCATATTTCCAAGACAAGGTAAGGTGTGTACATGCCTTCATGTTTACTAAATTTTGATGGATGGTCCAACAGTCTAATCTGGATCATGCCATGTTTCAATTTTTGTTGTAGAATAGAGAAAGAAGTCTGTCCAAACTGTTTAATCTTGGCACGCCAATAGTTAGGCAGAGAAACTAAGGTTCCCAACTGCTTAATCTGCGGCCTTGGAAGTAATAAGGGTAGTTCTAAATAGTGAATTAAAAGAAAAGCCAATGGAAAAGAAAAGGCACATAAGGGTCCGCAAGTCCAAGTGCACCCTCCAGGAAGAAACAAAAAAATGTTAGGCAAGTAGATGGGTAGGTAAATGGGGTTGCAGAAGTGGTATTCCTTTCAAACTGAATCTTGTTGGTCAATATAAGGAAAACAACACAATGGAGCATGTCTAACTTCCTTTTTTCCTTATTTTACACTCATTACTAACATCCCTACACCAGTTGCGTTTGTGAAGGAATTCAAGGTTTTTATGTTGGTTCTGGTTTCCTTTAAGAGCCACATTTCTTGTGCAAAATTCTTTTCATTTTGATCTACTCCCTAAGCTAAGTAGTTTTCAAATAAACTTAGTGATATCACTCCTCATTCACCTTCTCCCTCCATATTAACCCCTAATTTCTATTATCTAAATCCCTATGTCACCTTTTCCCTACTATTATAACACCATGGTGTATAAACCCCAAGCATTCTATAAATATCCCCCCCTTGGCATTATAGCCATATGTTCACTACTAGGGAATCAAATTGACATCTGGTCAGTTTAAGAACCCAAGCCTTACCTTTTTTCCTCCTTCAGAATTCATTTACCCATTCAACCCTTCATTTACTTAAAAAAGCTTGTAAAAAACCCATTTTCACCCCTAACCCGCTCAAAAGGAAAAAATACATCAAAAACCCACTTTTCCGACTTATCCAAAGTTTTGAAGCTTTGCGCGATTTTATAAAGAAAACATTGGAAAAACCATGCAAGTTCGCCGATATTCTAAAGGTCCTGTCGGGCGCAAATTTCGTGAAAAAACAATATTCTATTGCCCGCCCGACGCCGTATCGTCTGGTCAAGTCATGGACCCGTCGACCGTCCGATCGGGCGCTTTTCATCCAACGGCTCACATGGATATCGGACCGGCCCCGACGTCCGTGAGATAGCTTCCGATATCTGTCAGAGAGTGACGTCAGGCCTCGGCCACGCATCGCCCCCATAGTGTATCGGAGCTCCCTCTGACAACTCCACTTCTGTATGAAAAGTGGTGCGATATCATACTGCCTACGGTTTCCGGTTTCTGCCAATTCGCCTTGCCAGTGTCACTGCTACGTCATCATCGCGTCGGCGCCCCCGTCCGCCATTGCTCCACCTGTCTGCCACCTCACCATCCCCGTCGACCACTCTTAAGTTGCCACGTCACCTGATGACGTCATGCTGATGTCATTCGACCCTGACCCCACCCGATGACGTCATGATGACGTCATCCGAAAAAGGCGCCAATGTTCCAAAAAATCCATATTTTGGCCAAATTTTCGCGTTTTTTGCACTTTTTGCAAAAACGTCTGTGTTGTCTTCTGCATGTATTTTACGTCCAAGCTCATGCCAACCTATTGAATTCAACCTGGAGACCATCGGCGTGCCAACCCACATGCATTTGTGACCCGGACTGTCAGTTTATCAGGTATTTATCCCTGCGAATCCTATCTGCGCCTGGTTTTCTCCGCAAATAGCCGAAATTAACTTAAAACACAAGAAAAACACATTGTTCACCGGTAAATCCCCTGTGCCTAGTTCCCATTTGAAGTTATAAGGTCGAAATTCACCAGCTAAGCCTTGTTTACCAAAGCTTTCACAAAACCTGCATTCTATTCGTGCAATCGTGAATAGGGAACCTGAACTACACATAATTACCATGAAAGAGTCTGTTAAGGACAAATATTTGCCTTTTTTAAGTGCCTTGTACAGTATTTCAATTGCTGCAGTTTACCCTTTGTCCTCTGTTTCTCTATAAAACGCCTCTCCTTTCAAGAAACACTATGTTTTGTTACTCTGCACAGTAGCACTAATTCACATATAAACAGAGTTCTAAAGTAAGCATGGATACACCAGTAGCACCTGTGGCCCTCAATGTTGCCCCTTTAAATGCCCCTCAGAGAGAATTGGAGTGGAAGGCATTAGCAGATTTGGATTATCAAATCTCAGAGGAAATGCTAATGAACAGCAAGTTCCACATCCACCTGTTAAAAGAATTAAAGACTAAACATGAGACTGGAACAGATGTGTTGGGCATTTGGGACTCCTTCCTCCCAATCTTCAAGCTTCCTCAGGTCAATCCATTTCCTGACCTAATTCACCTGTGTGCTGATGGTTATGATGCCACTCAGAGGGCTGTGTTTGACCCTTCAGGCTCAGTTGTTTTCTATATTACCCCTGAGGCCATCAGAGAGATGCTGCAATTCAAAACTGAGAAGAAATTGGTTTTTTTATCTTTGATTGATCTAATAAATCAAGGAGCTAAGATGACAGATGCTCAGATCACCAAGCTGAACCAACTATATATTGATTATGATACTATGCAGTACCCTCCCATTTCTCATGTTTACCTCAACCAATTGGGCAGGGACCTTGTAGATATGATTAGTCCCATTCTGGGTTATAACTCAATTGAGTATGTTGATGAAACTGTACTGGTGATGATGCTCATGTTTTCCCCTGGTAAAACTCCAATCTGCTATGATTATGCCACCTATATATCAGACAAAATGCATGAGCAATTGATTAACCGATCAAGGGAAAGGGTGTTCAGATACTCCTCCTACATCTACCACTTGATTTTATACTATCAACATGAGAAATTCTCTTTTGCTATGAAAAGAGTGGATGCACAAGGAAATCCAAGGTCAGTAGTGTATTGGACCTCTGCTATTCACTGCATATCCTATTCTCCATACACTTACTGTGAGTTTATAGACCTTTTCATCCACCCAGCCATGTCTCTGTTCCTGAGCTCACCTCCTCCAAGACTAACCGAGGAGATGCAGAGGATCCTTCAGTTGTCCAAGGTATATAGCATTGGGGATTGGTATTTGTACCAAAATCACACCGTTATTAGAATATACGGCTGTGAGTTACCCCCATACAGACTACCCAAATATGTGCCTATGAGGTTGTTTGCCCTTGAATACTTCAGGCAGTTTGGGAATGCTGATGTGAAGAATTTTTTAGGCAAAGGCAAGAAAGCACAGCTAAAGGTAAGAAACCAATTGGGCCACTTTATTTATAACAAAAGGGAGGAAGGTTGGCAAGAGGCAGACAAAATGTTAGAAGCTCTTGGCTTAAAGACTAGTTTCCTCTGGCAACCTTATGACCCCAATCACTTCATAACCTTAAGAAGGGTCAAGTATAGGCTGTCCAGTTATGACCATGTGAGGTTGCCTCACATAGAAAAATATGCAAATCAAACAAAATGGAAGAGAGGCACCTTAGTGGAACCTGTCACACAAGAAGAATTAAATGAAAGAGCACGAAGAAATCTCCTAAAGATGGCTGACTTAGAGCTTTCTGCACAGGTATTTGCTCTTACAAACACAGTGGGAGCAGCTGCCTCATCCTCCACAGCACATCAGAAGGCAGTCAAAGCTACAGATCAAACCTCTAGCAAAGGCAAGGAGAAGGAAATGGAGCTAGAGCAGCCACTTCAGGAAGAGCAACAACAGCAGGAAGTACAGCAACAACAACAGGTACAGTAGCAAGAAAAGGAACAACCAGTGCAAGAAGAGCACACTGCAGAGGCCCCAATGGTCACTGAGCAACAGCCACCACAAATTGTGCCTCCTAGGCAAGAAATAAGAGCTGAAGCTTTAGTCCTTCAAACTCCACAAAAGCAGGACATAAGCAGGAAAAGGGAAAGAGAGACTCCCCTCACAACATCAACAACTCAAGGGGAAAAGAGGCATAGAATGAATCCTTTTTCAGAGGAAGAAATGCCAATAGGGCAATCGTTGGGCATGGGCCCACCTAGCATGGAGGCCTCTACAAGTTCCTTCCAGCAGGAACAAGAGAGGACAGCAGGGGGAGAAGTTAGCTCCTCAAGCCAACAAAGAGGAGGTGAACTGAGCATCAAGCAGCAGTTCATTGACATAAAGAAGAGGAATGAGCCCATAAGGATACGATTATATAATCATCTGCTGAAAATGGCTCCCACCAACTAGCAAAGACTTATGTCTGCCTATGATGTCCAGGAGGGCAAGATGATTATGAGCCACTTCATGCCAGCCGTGATGCAGCCACAGTCAGCTGCAAACTACATCAGGACCAACCTTGAGGTCCTTGCCAAGGACATCCACCCAATGGATCAAATAGAAAACATAAGCAAACGGGTGAGAAGGTAAATGCCTCCTGGCAAATAAAACATTGGTGAATTACAGGCTAGAAATAGCCAAATAATACAACTGCCCAACTTGAGTGGAGAGACACCTCTCAAGCAAAGACATAGAATCAAAGCTTTGGAGGACATCATAATAGGCTGGCATGACCCAAGGATGTCAAAGCTGTGCAGGAGCTGTTGAAGCTAAGGGATGCAGATATGGCAGCATTAAGGAAGATGATCAAGATCCCAGCAACTCTTCATCCTCAAACTGAAGAAGTTGCCCAGCTGAGACATGAAAAGGATGCAGCAACTATGCTAGTGTCACTATATAAACAGCTGATCCAAACACAAGAAAGGTTGGGAGAACCAGAGGCTGCATTGTAGGCAACATTGCAACAGAAAGAGGCAAGCCAAACTTCTCAGCCTCCTCCAGAAATAGTCAATCTGGAAGAAGCTCCTCAAACCACTGCCCCTCCCATTCAGCAGACAGAGCAAACATCACCCTCTACCTCAGCACCAACAACAGAGCAGGCTCAAAGTCTTGACATGCAGAAACTCAAGAATGAAATTCAGGTCTTGGAGGCCCAAATGACAGAGCTGAATCAAGCCAAAGAGACTTTGGCTAAGCTCAATGAAAGATATGATAAATCCAAGCAGAATGTAGCTGAGAAAGAAAGAGAGATAAAGGCTCTCAAAAGGAGGATAAATGAGCTAGAGAAAGAGCTCACACTTGATAAAGTAACATCTGAGCTCAAGACAGTCCTATGGACCAATATTGGCCAATCCATCACTGACCAGTGGCAATATATTGAGGCTATTCATGAGCAGATGGGGCTCATTGGAAAAGCACATAGGGGAATCCAAAGAGCAAGGGCATCTCTAGGCAATATGCCTGAGGCTGCCACCAGAATGATCAATGTGATTAATCACAGAACAAGTTCTCAGCTGGCCACAATGGGAATTACCAACAAGACTGAGACCATTTCGATGGTAAAAAGGGTCCTGACACTAAGAACCCTGGTACAGACATTAGAGAGAAGAAGCCAGGATATGCAGACAGAGATTAATAAATTCATGGAAAAATTTGTAGCGTTGCAGAACAGAGGTCTTCCTAGCTTGATGGGAAGCTCAGGAAGACTACTTTCCCATGAAAATTATGCCAAGAGGGTCAACACCTTTGCTACAAATCAAATTGCAGAAAAGGCTAGCACTTCAGAAGAATCAGGGTCGGCATCAGGGCAGAATCTCTACAACAGGGTAGAGAACTTATTTTTTATCATGAATGAAATCAATCACTTGTTTGATGTGCCTCCGAATTTCTATAAATATACAGAGGCGTATGAGACTATAGAGGCAATTTTAAGACATCAATTGCCCACACAGGAAGTCTGGACTGGATTGATACAATTGATACTGTCAAACCAGAGCCTGTAATCAAGTTTTTTATTGAAATATGTAAGTTGTCATGCAGAGGAAAATTTTGATATATCAGCATATATGGAGAAAAGAGGCTGAGCCAACTCAACGAAAATATTCGGCCACCACAGCAGCACTGACAGTCACAGGTGACAGGGCCGAAAAGCTACAGGAGGACAGAACTGCAAAGACACGTCATTCATCATTTATAACTAAGCGTTCAACCGACTCAGTGACCTCCAAGGGTCAAAAATCTTCTGACAGAATTAAAGAGCATTCATGTTGTATTGAAAGCTGCAATAACTTCTTATCTGCTATTTCCTGTACAAGTTGGTGAAGATATTTATTTCTCAGATGACTCAATGCCTGAGATATTTTGTATGAAACATTTGTATATATACCCCCTCGCATGAGTTTGCAGGGGTTGGTTGTTGTTGATGTCTCTTCTATAGTTCTTTACTGTAAATTCTCAGAGAAGTAATACAAAGGCGGTAGAATTTCCAAAGCTCTGTGTTGTTTGATGCATTGTGGTGTTTAACTGAATGTTACAGGATTCCTGCGTACTTCATGGCACAATAAGTTTTCCCTAAAACTCTTTGTTATGTGTTTTGTTATCTTTTCATATCTCTTTCATGCTTCTGTGCTTTACAGTTAATGGCAAAGAAAAATAATAGTTCCAGGATTTAATCACAGATTACCTTGAACTCAATCTGAGCTATTTTAAATGTTTTCTTCAGTTATAGTAATAAAGGTGTAATTCTTAATTGCTACCCTTTCGCACTATATCTTCACATTGATTATTGTTTCAGGAATTCAAGTTTGCTCCTGAGGAATATATCTCTTTCCCACACCATAGCTTAGTGGAAAATTCTTAATTGCTTTTCACTGGTTGTTTATACTTCACCATCATAATTTCAAGTTTGTTTTATGAAGTATTTAAATGGCCCTGTAATTCCAGCTGCTCAAACTCAAGATTTCAAAAACCAGTAGCCACAGACTCCATTGCCAAATGGACTAACATTATCTGCAGATTTCCACTTTAGGTACAGAAAGACATCCTTTCAACCAAACATAAACCAAAACCTTTATTTCATAACTAGCCTAAAATCTCCCCAGAACAGAGACAAACCTTATAGAGAGAGCCCTCTCTAATTACAGTTGGGCTAGAAGCTGTAATCCAAAGATTGGTTAGTGGTTACCCCGGCCGTATTCCCTTGGAGTCAAAGGGAACAACCTGGGTGTTAACAAGTAGATGGTGCTGCAAAGTGTTATTTGATAAATGATGCTACTACACATTTTTGATCCTTTACTTTCATCACAAGTACTAAAGCAGGAAATACGTTGGAAAATCACCGCAAGCAAAGTCAAACTCATTAACCTCCCTCATCACTTTCCCCTCAAAAGTTTTACTAATTTCCCACAAAGTACTAAGGTATTTGGAGATTAAAGGGGCTCAAGGCATTTCCTTGACCTCTGGAGGGACCGGACCCTCGGCCTAATGATCAAAAAGACCTAAGTACTTAAGATAATCCATCATTATAATCTTCCATCTTTAACTTTGTCCTAAGTAAAATCATATTTTACTTAGGAAACTCATGCAAAATTCCATAAAAATCCCTCAAGATAACTTGCTATTCTAAGTTTAAGTGTTGAAGATAAAATATTGCAATTTACTTTAGAAGTTATCACTTTCTTAGATGTGCAAAAATATTTTGAGTTTCCTTGTCCTTTGCTATATTTACATTTAACTCTATTATACTAAATC